>CM061136.1:69715928-69802626 GCA_030789695.1 Scilla litardierei
ATTTGTCCCTCCTATTTCTTTCAAACTCCCAAGGAATCCGTGCGAGTCCCAAAAATCAGTGACGTGCAATTTCTTGTGTTTTGAATCCAAGTGTAAATTCTTGCAGTTTTTGATAGAAAATGATAGAATGCTCAGGAAAGAATATGTCGATCGTTTGAGGCCTAGAATGCACTCTTTCATCCATTAGAGTGAGTAGGGCAGCCAGAAACCGAAAAATGCTTCAAACCATATATTTTGGATATCCGTTGGGCAATGTCAATTGAAATTTGGTGGGAATAGGGGACACAACCTACACTCCGCATAGAAACAATCTTTACTCTCCATTTCTCCTCATATTCCTCCCAAACTCACTAGAAATCCGTGCGAGTCCCAAAAATCAGAGACATGTGTAATTTCTTGTGTTTGAATCCATGTGTAAATTCTTGCAGTTTTCGATAGAAAACGATGGTGATCCACTATCGAAAGTTCAGGAAAGAAGATTTCGATCGTTTGATGCGTAGAATGCCCTCCTCATCCATTAAAGTGAGCTATGGCTTAATATCTTACCTTTTCGGGCCTCTCCTCATCCTCAGTCTCCCCTCCTCCTCTGTCCTCACCTCATTTTCCTACATCTCTGCTCTCCAAATCCATTTTCCACTTCTAGAAATATGATTTGTCTCCATTGTGGTTAATTCTAGCAGGCCATCAAGGTAGCTCCTCCTCCTCATCTCCCATCCTCCTCACCTCCACCTCTGTCCTCCCCCTCATTTTCCTACATCTCTACTCCCCAAATCTGTTTTCCCCACTACTCGAAATATGCTTTGTCTCCACTGTGGTTGATTCTAGCAGGCCATCATGGTGAGATGGTTGTTTTGTATGGCAGCCATTCCGCCAGGTTCACGGTGGTCGATGGTGGCAGAGCTGTTCTTCCGAGGATTGCTTGTGTTTTGAATGCAAGAGTAAATTCGAGTAGTTTTTCTGTAGAAAACGATGGTGACGCTGTATCGGAAGCTCCGAAACGAAGATTTCGATTGTTTGAGGACTAGAAAGCCTTCCTTCATCCATTAGAGTGAGCTAGGGCTGCCAGAAATCGAAAAACCCTTCAAACATGTTATTTTCGACAACCGCTGGATAATTCCAATTGAAATTTCGTCAAAATTATTTACCCTCATAGTCCGCCAAAACTCCCACGAAATCTGTGTCCGTCCCAAAAAAACGAGAAATTTGATCGTTAGAGGCCTATAATGCCCTCCTTCATCCATTAGAGTGAGCTAGGGCAGCCAGAAGTCGAAAAATGTTTCAAACCATCTATTTTGGACCACCATTGGGCAATGCCAATTGAAATTTCATGGGAATAGAGGAAACAAGCTCCACTCCGCATATAAACAATGTTTACTCTCGCATTTGTCCCTCCTATTTCTTCCAAACTCCCATGAAATCCGTGCGAGTCCCAAAAATCAGTGACGTGCAATTTCTTGTATTTTGAATCCAAGAGTAAATTCTTGCAGCTTTTCGGTAGAAAACGTTGGCGTTGCACAATCGAAAGCTCAGGAAGAATATTTTGATCGTTTGAGGCCCAGAATGCCTCTTTCATCAATTAGAGTGAGTAGGGTAGCCAGAAACCGAAAAATGCTTCCAAACATCTATTTTGGATAACCGTTAGGCAATGCCAATTGAAATTTCATGGGAATAGGGGAAACAATCTCCAATCTGCATAGAAACAATGTTTACTCTCCATTTTCCTCTAATATTCCTTCCAAACTCACACGAAATCCCTGTGAATCCAAAAAACCGAGGCGTGTGCTGCTTGTTTTTTGAATCCAAGAGTAAATTCGTGTATTTTTCCTTTAGAAAACGATGGTGACGCACTATCTGAAGCTCAGGAACGAAGATTTCAATCGTTTGAGACGTAGAATGCACCCCTTCATCCAGTAGAGTGAGCCCAGCCAGAAACCAAAAAATACTTCAAACTTGCTATTTTGGGAAACGTTGGCCAACTCCAATTGAAATTACATGGGAATTGAGGAAACACCATCCACTTTCCAAAATGGCAGGTTTGAAGTATTTTTCGGTTTCTGGCTGCCCTAGCTCACTCTACTGGATGAAGGGGTGCATTCTAGACCCAAAACGATCAAAATCTTCGTTCCTGAGTTTTCGATAGTGCGTCATCATCGTTATCTACCGAAAAACGACTAGAATTTACTCTTGGATTCAAAACACACGCATATAAACAACCTCCACTCGGCATTTGCTTGTGTTTTGAATCGAAGAGTAAAGTCTTGTCGTTTTCGATAGATAACAATGATGACGCACTATCGAAAGCTCCGGAACAAAGATTTTGATAGTTTGGAGCCTAGAATGCACCCCTTCATGTAGTAGAGTGAGCTAGGGCAGCCAGAAACCGAAAAATACTTCAAACATGCTATTTTAGGAAACGTTCGGCAACTCCAATTGAAATTACATGGGAATAGATGAAACAACATCCACTACGCAGATAAGAAATGTTTACTCTCCATTTGTCCTCATATTCCTCCAAAACCTCCACGAATTTCGTGCGAGTCCCAGAAACCAGAGACGGGTGCCATTGCTTGTGTTTTAAATCCAAGAGTAAATTCTTTAGTTTTCGGAAGAAATTGATGGTGACGCACAATCGAAAGCTCAGGAAAGAGGATTTCGATCGTTAGAGGCCTATAATGCTCTCCTTCATCCATTAGAGTAAGCTAAGGCAGACAGAAACCGAAATATGTTTCAAACCATCTATTTTGGATAACCGTTAGGCAATGCTAATTGAAATTTCGGGGGAATAGAGGAGGAAACAACCTCCACCCTGCATATAATCAATGTTTACTCTCACATTTGTCCTCATATTCCTCCCAAACTCCCACGAAATCCGTGCGAGTCCCAAAGATCAGAGAGATGTGCAATTTCTTGTGTTTTGAATCCAATATTAAATTCTTGCAGTTTTTCGGTAGAAAATGATGGTGACGCACAATCGAAAGCTCTGGAAAGAATATTTCGATCTTTTGAGTCCTAGAATGCACTCCTTCATCTATTAGAGTGAGTAGGGCAGCCAGAAACCGAAAAATGCTTCAAACCATATATTTTGGATATTAGTTCGGTAATGCCAATTGAAATTTGGTGGGAATAGGGGAAACAACCTACACTCCGCATAGAAACAATCTTTACTCTCCATTTCTCCTCATATTCCTCCCAAACTCACTAGAAATCCGTGCGAGTCCCAAAAATCAGAGACATGTGTAGTTTCTTGTGTTTTGAATCCATGAGTAAATTCTTGCAGTTTTCGATAGAAAACGATGGTGATCCACTATCGAAAGTTCGGGAAAGAAGATTTCGATCGTTTGATGCCTAGAATGCCCTCCTCATCCATTAAAGTGAGCTATGGCTTAATATCTTACCTTTTCGGGCCTCTCCTCATCCTCAGTCTCCCCTCATCCATCCTCCTCCCCTCCTCCTCTGTCCTCACCTCATTTTCCTACATCTCTGCTCTCCAAATCCGTTTTCCACTTCTAGAAATAAGCTTTGTCTCGATTGTGGTTAATTCTAGTAGGCCATCATGGTAGCTCCCCCTCCTCATCTCCCAGCCTCCTCACCTCCAAATCTGTCCTCTCCTCATTTTCCTACATCTCTGCTCCCCAAATCTGTTTTCCCACTACTCGAAATATGCTTTGTCTACACTATGGTTGATTCTATCAGGCCATCAAGGTGAGATGGTTGTTTTGGAGGGCAGCCATTCCGCCAGGTTCAAAGTGGTTGATGGTGGTAGAGCTGTTCTTCCGACGATCGACGGTCAAAAATTGGAAAGTTCTATTTGTTGGAAGTTCCAATGTCACCATTAATACTTTTCCTTCTCTGTCGGAACTTGCTAAATCATATGCCTTTCTTTCTCTGTCGGAACTTGCTAAATCTGATGCAAGGAAGGCATTTATTTCTAATTTGGTACGATCTCCTACTTTGGAAATTCCTAGTTATGAGTGCATTTTAAATTCTAAATCTGGTGAATGCTATTAATTCAAATTTAAATTTTAATGTGGTGAGCCCTCCTAATTTGGAAAGTAATATTCCTTGTTTTGAGGGAGTATTAAAGTCTAAATCTGATGCATTCAAGGCCATTAATGCGAATTTGACTTGTTCTCCTACATTGGAAAGTAATCTTCCTAGTAATGTGGGCATATTAAATTCTAAATCAGGTGCACTTGTCTTATATGGAAATAATAATGTGGTAGGGGGCCATAGCATAATGCAACGAATCTGGCTAACAAGGATAGTAAATCTCCATTTAATTATGTTGATGCTGTTAATGGGACAACGGGGAGTGTGGGCCGTTTTTTGAGGCCAAAACTGAAGGTGGACGCGTGAAGGTTGCTCCTCCTGCAACTGTTTCAGCAATGGACTGTGATATGTGGAAGAGCATTTTAATTGGGTATTTTGTGGGGAAGAAGCTCCCTTATGTGGTGGTTAACGCAATAGCTCATAAACTGTGGGACAAATTTTATCGTCTGAAAATGGTTTTTTCTTCTTCAAATTTGATAATATTGATCAGGCTATGAAAATTTTGGAGAGGGCTCCTTGGCATATCGTTAATCATCCTTTTGTTCTTAAGCTATGGCAACTAAATCTTACACTTTCTAAGGAGGATTTAAAGAAGATATCGATTTGGGTCACGCTATATGACATACCCTTGGAATTTGGACACTAGAAGGGTTGAGATATGTGCAAGCGCTGTGGGGAGACCATTAGACATTACTATTGCACGTACTAGATTGTGCTTTGCCAGAGTATGTGTTTAGATTGATTCTTCAGTGTATTTAATTCATGACTTTGACTTATGTTTCTCTAATGGTGTTTGGGTCCCTAATAAGGCTGATTTTGAATGGATTCCTACTAAGTGTGATGCATGTGAAGTTTTTTGGGCATGCTACTAGCCAATGTCATGTAGGCAAGAATGATGGTGAGAAGCATGAACAAGAGATGTACCCTAAAACCTACTAAGATTTGGGTCCTGGTGAAGGGTAAGGGGAAGCAAACCCAAGTGGGTGTTTCGAAACCTACCACAAGTCCTGATGAGAATGGTGGGTGGACGAATGTGGTTAGCAAGAAGACTTCTTCCACAACTTCTCCTATTCTTTTGGGTGCTGATTCTAGTGATGAGCATATGGAAGAGGTGACTTCTACTAATGTTGTTTAAGATGGGGATGGTAGAACACAAGAGGAGAATTGTAATGTGTTGATGGGTTGTAATCAGCCAATACAAAGTGGTGAGGTTCTTTATATTCTGTTTGCATTGAGGAGGGTGAGTGCACTCCTAATTTGTCTACAAATGCAGGTGGTGGGGAGTTTTCTAATAGTGAGCCAATTTTGTGGAACCCTTTGGCGTGGAAAGCAAATGATTGTGCACTCCTAATTTGTCTACAAATGCAGGTGGTGGGGAGTTTTCTAATAGTGAGCCAATTTTGTGGAACCCTTTGGCGTGGAAAGCAAATGATTCATTGGAGAAGAATAAAAAGGGGTCAGGTGGGAAGAAAAAGAGTAAGAAGCGTAACTCCCCTCGTGGGGGGACATTGGCGGTAAATTTTGTGAAAGTTACCTCTTATATTATTTTCCATGATTTTTGTTTGTTGGAATGCTAGAGGTTTAAATAATCCCTTGAAGCAGAGGGAGGTGAGAAAATTTATTTCTGAAAATGAGTAATCTTTTTGTGGCTTAGTGGAGACTTATGTGCTTGAGCATAATGTGGAGACGGTCTCACTGAAAGTTCTTCCTTCTTGGCAGTTCTTGTATAACGATGAGTTTTCCCCTCATGGACGTGTGTGGGTTTGTTGGAATCCTTGTGATGTACATGTTACTCTTCTTCGTGCCACGGATCAGGTTATGCTTTGTAAGGTAAAGGCTAATAATGATAGTTGGAGCTGTGTTGTCTCTGTGGTTTATGGTTCTACTTTTCCTACTACTCTTGTGGAGTTATGGGCTGACTTGATTTCTTGTGGGGTTATTTTCTCAGATGATCCTTGGTTGCTTCTTAGTGACTTTAATGCAGTACGTACGCCACTTGAGGGGGTATGTGATTCTGAGGATTGGCCTTCATGGAAGGATGATTTTGGAAGATGTCTTGATCAGGTAGGATTGGATGATGTTCGATTTGATGGATGTGCATACACATGGTCTAATCCTATATTACAAAAGCTTGATCGGGTACTGGCTAATATTCACTTGGAGTGTGCTTTTTCAGGTGTTAATGCTTCTTTCTTACTTTCTGGAGTTTCAGACCATAGTCCTATGATTGCTACTCTAGTGCCCCTTCCTAAGGGGAGAATTACATTCAATTTTTTTGATTTTTGGGCAGATCATCTTGATTTTTGCTCTGTGGTTGCTCTTGTGTCGGAGGTGCATATTGCAGGTACACCTATGTTCAGGTTATGACGTAAGTTGAAGATGGTTAAAAAGCCTTGAAAGAATTTAATAAGAGCACTTTTCTAAGGTTTCTTCACGTGTTAATGTTGCAAAAGAATCTTTGAAGGCTGTGCAGCAGTTGATACAAGCTTCTCCACTTGATTCTGCCTTACGTTTGGAGGAGTCAATGCTCCTTAATTAGTATATTGCTATTACTAAGGTGGAAGAGAGCTTTCATATGCAAAAATCTCATCTGCATTGGCTAAATTTGGGTGACCAAAACTCTTCCTTCTTTTTTCATGCTATGAAGCAACATCACTGTATATGAAAGATTCGAGCTATTTCAAAGAAGGAAGGCACTAGAGTGGATGATCCAGAGGCCGTTAGGGATGTTATAATATCATATTATGAGGCTCTTCTTGGGCCACGACAAGGGTGTGAGGAGGTTGAAGAAGAATTCCTTAGTAAAGTGTTGCCTAAGCGAGTTTCTCAGTTGCAAAGCTGTGATCTATCTAAGGAGGTGTCAGATGTTGAGATTAAGGATGTTCTTTTCTCTTTAAAGGACAACAAAGCGCCAGGCCAGATGGTTATAGTTCTGGTTTCTTTAAGAAGGCTTTGAGCATTATTGGTGATGATGTTCTTTGCACAATAAGGTCCTTTTTTATTCTGGAAAGCTATTGAAACATGTAAATGCAAGAGCTATTGCTCTTGTTACTAAAATTCCTAATCCTTCTCAAGTCAAAGATTTTAGGCCTATTTCCTATTGCAATACAGTTTATAAGTGTATTGCAAAGCTTATTGCTAGTAGGTGTGTTATCTTCTTTGGTTGGCCCTTATCAGACTGCTTTTATTAAGGGTAGGAGGATTAGGGACAATATCTTGCTTTCTCAATAATTTTTATGTAATTATCATCGAAGGGGTGGGTCTCCTCGTTGTGCTCTAAAGGTTGATCTTATGACAGCTTAATTTGCTGGGCTGGTTCACATCATCCTCCCCCTCTTTAAAAGGAGTCGTCCTCGACTCTTCAACATCTGCACCAAAATAAGGAGACATGTCAGAAACATTAACAGTAGCTCTCAAACCATACTCACCGGGTAGCTGAAGCTTGTAAGCATTATCATTGATTCTCTCAAGGACTCGAAAAGGTCCATCTCCGCTAGGCATGAGTTTGGACTTCCTTTTATCAGAAAACATTTCTTTCCTAAGATGTAGCCACACCAAATCTCCAGGCTCATATATCATCCCCTTTCTTCCTTTGTTAGCTCGATCGTCATACTTTTGAGTCATTCTTTCGATATTTTGATGTGCTTTTTCATGGATTTGTTTGACAAATTCAGCACGCTTCTTTCCATCCATATTAGCACTTTCATGCAAAGGTAGAGGAATCAATTCAATAGGTGCAATAGAATTAAATCCATAAACAATTTCAAAGGGAACTGTTTACATTTACCCAAAAATTACCAATGCACAGCCGACAAAATTGTGACCGTTTTGCGCGCTGCTCAAAAATGTCAACAATTATCCAAAATTACACAGCCCGCACAACCGGCAAAATTGTGACCATTTTGCGCGCTGAGCAAAACTGTCTAAATTGTCCCAAAATTCCTCAGCGTGCACAATCTGCAAAATTGTGACCGTTTTGCACGCTGACAAAAAATGTCTACAGTGACCCAAATTTACTCAACGCTCACAACCTGTAAAATTGTGACCATTTTGCGCGCGGAGCCAAAATATCTACATTAAACCAAAATTACTCAGCGCGCACATCCGGTAAAAATGTGACTGTATTGCGTGCTGAGCAAAACTGTCTACATTTATCCAGAATTAAAAAATATGTCAACATTTACCCAAAATTATTCAACGTGTACAACCGGCAAAATTGTGACCGTTTTGCGTGCTTAGTAAAACTGCCTACATTACCAAAATTACGCAACGCGCACACCCGGCAAAATTGTGACCGTTTTGCGCGCTGTCCAAAAATGTCAACATTTACCCAAAATTAATCAGCCCGCATAACCGGCAAAATTGTGACCGTTTTGCGCGATGAGCAAAACTGTCTAAATTTTTCCAAAATTCCTCAGCGCGCAAAACCTGCAAAATTGTGACTGTTTTGCACGCTGACAAGAATTGTCTGCAGTTACCCAAAATTACTCAACGCTCACAACCGGCAAAATTGTGACCATTTTACACGCGGAGCAAAAATGTCTACATTTAACCAAAATTACTCAGCGCGCACACCCAACAAAAATGTGACCGTTTTGCGTGCTGAGCAAAACTGTCTACATTTACCCAGAATTACAAAATATGTCAACATCTACCCAAAATTACTCAACGTACACAACCGGAAAATTGTGACCGTTTTGCTGCTTAGAAAAACTGCCTACATTTACCTAATATTACGAAGCGCGAACAGCTGGCAAAATTGTGACCGTTTTGCGTGCTGGGCAAAACTGTCTACATTTTTCCAAAATTACCAGCGCACACACCCGGCAAAATTGTGACCGTTTTGGGTGCTGAGGAAAACTGTCTACATTTACCCAAAATTACCCAGCGCGCACAACCAGCAAAATTGTGACCGTTTTGCGCGCTGAGTAAAACTGTCTACATTTACCCAAAATTACCCAGCGTGCACAACCGGAAAATTTGTGACTATTTTGAGTGCTGGCAAAAAATGTCTACATTTACCCAAAATTACCCAGCATGCACAACGTTCACAATTTTTGCCGGTTGTGCACATATGGTAATTTTCTACATTTTTTCCCCAGTGCGCAAAACGGTCAACATTTTTGCCGGTTGTTCACACATGGGGAAATTGTGACCGTTTCGCGCGCTGTGTAAAAATGTCTACATTTACCCAAAATTGCCATGTGTGCACAACAGGCAAAAATGGTAACCGTTTTGCGCGCTGGGCAAAAATGTTGACATTTACCCAAAATTATCCAGCGCACATAGGCAGCAAAATTGTGACCGTTTTGCGCCATGAACAAAACAGTATTAATTTGTCCACAATTACGCAGAGCGCACACCGGCAAATTAAGACCGTTTTGCACGCTGAGCAAAAATGCCTACATTTGCCCAAAAATACTCAATGCGCACAATCGGCAAAATTGTGACTGTTTTGTGCTCTGAGGAAAACTGTCAAAATTTTTGCAAAATTACCCCAGTGCGCAAAACCGGCAAAATTGTGACAGTTTTGCGCGATGAGCAAAACTGTCTATATTTATCCAAAATTACCGAGTGCGCACAACCGGAAAAAATGTGTCCGTTTTACGCGCAGGGCAAAATTGTCGACATTTAACCAAAGGGACACAGCGCACACAACCAGCAAAATTGTGACCGTTTTGCGCGCTGACCAAATATGTCTACATTTACCCAAAGCGACTCAGCGCGCACAACCGGCAAAATTGTGACTATTTTACGCGCTGGGCAAAAATGGCTACATGTAACCAAAATTACCCAGTGCGCACAACAGGCAAAAATGTGAACTTTGTGCGCGATGGGCAAAATTGCCTACATTTACTCAATATTACACAGCGCGCACAACCCGCAAAATTGTGGCAGTTTTGCATGATGGGTAAAACTTTCTACATTTACCCACAATTACCAGCGCAGACACCGGCAAAATTGTGACCGTTTTGCGCGCTGGGCAAAAATGTCTACTTTTACCCAAAATTACCAGCGCACACACCCGACAAAATTGTGACCGTTTTGCGCACTGGACAAAACTGTCGACATTTTACCTAAAATTACCCAGCGCGCACAACCGGCAAAAGTTTGACACTTTTGCACACTACGAAAATAATGTTTACATTTACCCAAAATTACTCAGCACCCACAACACGCAAAATTGTGACTGTTTTGCTCGCTGAGCACAAATGTCTACATTTACCCAAATTGACCCAGCGCGTATAACCTGCAAAATTGTGACCTTTTGAGCACTGACTAAATATGTCTACATTTACCCAAAATTACTTATCGCGCACAGCCGGTAAAATTGTGACTGTTTTGCACGCTGGGCAAAACTGTCTACATTTACCCACAATTACCAACGCACACCCTGCAAAATTGTGACAGTTTTGCGTGCAGCGCAAAAATGTCAACTTTTACCCAAAATTACTCAGCTCGCACAACCAACAAAATTGTGACGGTTTTGCGCGCTGAGTAAAACTGTCTAAAATTTCCCCAAAATTCCACAGCGAGCACAACCTGCAAAATTGTGACCGTTTTGCACGCTGACCAAAAATGTCTATCGTTTTGCGCGGACAACCGGTAAAATTGTGACCCTTTTGCGCGCTGAACAAAAATGTCTACATTTAACCAAAATTACTCAGCGCGCACATCCAGCAAAAATGTGACCGTTTTGCGTGCTGAGCAAAACTGTCTACATTTACCCAAAATTACAAAATATGTCAACATTTACCCAAAATCACTCAACGCGCACAACCGACAAAATTGTGACTATTTTACGTGCTTAGCAGATCTGCCTACATTTACCTAAAATTACGCAGCGCGCACAACCGGCAAAATTGTGACCGTTTTGCGTGCTGGGCCAAACAGTGTACATTTACCCAAAATTACCAGCGCACACAGCCGACAAAATTGTGACTGTTTTGCGCGCTGCGCAAAACTGTCTACATTTACCTAAAATTACAAAGCGCGCACAACCGGCAAAATTGGGACTGTTTTGCGCGCTGCGCAAAAAATGCCTACATTTACCCAAAATTACCCAGCGTGCACAACGGTCACAATTTTGGCCGATTGTGCACACATGGCAATTTTCGACATTTTTCCCCAGTGCGCAAAATGGGCAACATTTTTGCCGGTTGTTCACACATGGCAAAATTGTGACCCTTTCGCGCGCGGTGCAAAAATGTGTTCATTTACCCAAAATTGCCAGGTGTGAACAACCGGCAAAATTGTTGATCGTTTTGCGTGCTCGGTAAAAATGTTGACATTTACCCAAAATTATCCAGCGCGCACAGCCGGAAAAATTGTGACCGTTTAGTGCCCTGAGCAAAACAGGATAAATTTGCCCAATATTACGCAGCGCGCACAGCCGGTAAAATTGAGACCGTTTTGCACGCTGAGAAAACAATGCCTACATTTGCCCAAAATTACTCAATGCACACAACCTGCAAAATTGTGACCGTTTGTGAGCTGAGCAAAACTGTCTAAATTTTCCAAAAATTACCCAGTGCGCATGACCGGCACAATTGAGACCGTTTTGCGCGCTGGGCAAAAATGTCTACAGTTAACCAAAATTACCCAGTGCGCACAACCGGCAAAAATGTGACCGTTTGCGCGCTGGGCAAAATTGTCTACATTTACTCAAAATTACCCAGAGCGCACAACCCACAAAATTGTGACCGTTTTGCGCACTGACCAAAAATGTCTACAATTACCCAAAGTGACTCAGCGCATAACGGCAAAATTGTGACCGTTTTGAGCGCTGGCCAAAATAGTCTACATTTACTCAAAATTATCCAGCACGCACAACCCGCAAAATTGTGACCGTTTTGCTCGCTGGTAAAACTTTCTACATTTACCCAAAACTACCAGCGCACTCACCCTGCAAAATTATGACCGTTTTGCGCACCGGGAAAAAATGTTTACTTTCACCCAAAACTACCAACGCCTACACCGACAAAATTGTGACCATTTAGCGCGCTGCGCAAAAATATCAACATTTACACAAAATTACGAGCACGTACAACTGGCAAAATTGTGGCCGTTTTGCGCGCTGGACAAAACTGTCTACATTTACCCAAAATTACCCAGCGCGCACAACCGACAAAATTGTCACCGGTTTGCGCGCTACGTAAATAATGTCTACATTTACCCAAAATTACCCAGCGCCCACAACCCGCAAAATTGTGACTGTTTTGCGCGTTGCGCAAAAATGTCAACATTTACCCAAAGTGACTCAGCCCGCGCAACTGTCTAAGTTTTCCGCACTGAGCAAAAACTGTATAAACTTTCCCAAAATTCCTCAGCGCACACAACCTGCAAAATTGTGATCGTTTTGCACACGAACCAAAAATGTCTACATTTATCGAAAATTACTCAGCGCACGCATTCGGCAAAAATGTGACTGTTTTGCACGCTGGGCAAAACTGTCCACATTTACCCAAAATTACCAACGTACACACCCGGCAAAATTGTGACCGTTTTGTACGCGGAGGAAAAATGTCTACATTTAAACAAATTACTCAGCGCGCACACCTGACAAAAATGTGACCGTTTTGCGTGCTGAGCAAAATAGTATAAATTTTTGCCCAAAATTACGCAGCGCGCAAAGCCGACAAAAATGAGACCGTTTTGCACGCTGAGCAAAAGTGCCTAAATTTGCCCAAAATTACGCACCGCGCACAACCGGCAAAATTGAGACCATATTGCGTGCTGAGCAAAACTGTCTAAATTTTCCAAAAATTACCCAGCGCGCACGACCGGCAAAATTGTGACAGTTTTGCGCGCTGAACAAAGCTGTCTACATTTACCCAAAATTACACATTGCGCACCACCGGCAAAAATGTGACCGTTTTACGCGCTGAGAAAAATTGTCTACATTTACTCAAAATTACCCAGCGCGCACACAAATTGACGCAAATAATCTCTACATATCCCCAAATTGACGCAGCGCGCACAACCTGCTAAATTGGGACCGTTTTGCGCGCTGACCAAACATGTCTACATTTACCCAATGTGACTCAACGCGCACAACCGGCAAAATTGCAACCGTTTTGCGCACTGAGCAAAACTTTCTACATTTACCCAAAATTACCAGCGCGCACACGCGGCAAAATTGTGACCGTTTTACGCGCTGAGCAAAAATGTCTACTTTTACCCAAAATTACCAGCTCACACACCCAGCAAAATTGTGACCATTTTGCGCGCTGAGCAAAAAATTCAATATTTGCCCAAAATTAAGCAGCCAGCACAACCGGCAAATTGTGACCGTTTTGCGCGCTGGGCAAAACTGTCAACATTTACCCAAATTTACCCAGCACGCACAAACGGCAAAATTATGACCGTTTTGCGCGCAACGCAAATAATTTCTACATTTACCTAAAATTACCCAGCACCCACAACCCGCAAAATTGTGACAGTTTTGCGCGTTGCGCAAAAATGTCACCATTTACCCAAAGTGACCCAGCGCGCACAACCGGCAAAATTGTGACCATTTTGCGCGCTGAGCAAAACAGTTTAAATTGTCCCAAAATTCCTCAGTGCGCCCAACCTGCAAAATTGTGACCGTTTTGCACGTTGACCAAAAATGTCTACAGTTACCCAAAATTACTCAACGCTTACAACCGGAAAAATTGTGACCATTTTGAACGCGGAGCCGAAATGTCTACATTTAGCCAAAATTACTCAGCGTGCACATCTGGCAAAAAATGTGACCGTTTTGCGTGCTGAGCAAAACAGTCTCCATTTACCCAAAATAAAAAAATATGTCAACATTTAAACAAAATTACTCAACGCGCACAACCGGCAAAATTGTGACATTTTTGCGTACTTAGCAAAACTGCCTACATTTACCTAAAATTACGCAGCGTGTACATCCGGGAAAATTGTGACCGTTTTGCGGGCTAGGCAAAACTGTCAGCATTTACCCAAAATTACCATCGCACAAACCTGGCAAAGTTGTGACCGTTTTGTGCGCTGCGCAAAACTGTGTACATTTACCCAAAATTAACCCCGCGTGCACAACCGGCAAAATTGTGACTGTTTTGCGCGAGAAGCAAAACTATCTACATTTACCCAAAATTACCCAGTGTGCACAACTGTCAAAAATGTGACTGTTTTGCACGCTGCGCAAAAACTGTCTATATTTACACAAAATTATCCAGCGTGCACAACTGTCACAATTTTGCCGGTTGTGCACACATGGAAATTTTTGACATTTTCCCCAGTGCACAAAACGGTCAACATTTTTTCCGGTTGTTCACACAACCGGTAAAAAATTGTGACCGTTTTGCGTGCTGGGCAAAAATGGTGACATTTACCCAAAATTATCCAGCTCGCGTACAGCCGGCAAAATTGTGACCGTTTGCGCCCTAAGCAAAACCGGAAAAATTTGCTTAAACTTATGCAGCGCGCAGGGCCGGCAAAATTGAGACCATTTTGCATACTGAGTAAAATGCCAAAATTTGCCCAAAATTACGCAATGCGCACACGGCACAATTGTGACAGTTTTACGCGCTGAGCAAAACTGTTTAAATTTTCCCAAAATTACCCATCGCGCACAACCGGCAAAATTGAGACAGTTTTGTGCTTTGAGCAAAACTGTCTAAATTTACCCAAAATTACCCAGTGCGCACAACCGGGAAAAATGTGACAGTCTTGCGCGCTGGGCAAAAATGTGATAGTCTTGCGTGCTGGGCAAAAGTGTCTACATTTACTCAAAATTACCCAGCGTGCACAACCCGCAAAATTGTGACTGATTTGCGCGCTACGCAAATAATATCTACATTTACCCAAAGTGACCCAGCGCGCACAACCTGCTAAATTGTGACTGTTTTGTGCTCTGACCAAATATGTCTATATTTACCCAAAGTGACTCAGGCCACAACCCGCAAAATTGTTACTGTTTTACGTGCTGAGCAAAAATGTCTACATTTAACCAAAATTATCCAGTGAGCACAACCGGCAAAAATGTGACCGTTTTGGGCGCTCGACAAAATTGTCTACATTTACTCAAAATTACCCAGTGCACACAACCCGCAAAATTGTGACTGTTTTGCGCGCTACGCAAATGATGCCTACATTTACACAAAGTGACCCAGCTCCTTCATCCATTATAGTGAGCTAGTGCTACCAGAAATCGAAAAATGCTTTAAACCTTCTATTTTGGGCAAACGTTGGGCAATTCCAATTGAAATTTCGTGGGAATATAGGAAACAACCTCCTATTCGCATTGAAACTACGTTTGCTCTCCATTTATCATTATATTCCTCCAAAACTTCCACAAAATCTGTGCGAGACCCAGAAATCAGACATGTGTGCAATTGCCATTGTTATGAATGCAAGAGTAAATACTTGTAGTTACAGTGTAGAAAACGATGGTGACGCACTATCCGGAACTCAGGGATGAATACTTCGACCGTTTGAGGCCTAGAATACCCATTCTTCATCCATTAGAGTGAGCTAGGACTGCCAGAAACCGAAAAATGCTTCAAACCTGCTATTTTGGGCAAACGTTGGGTAATACCAATGGAAATTTCGTATGAATAGTGGAAACAACCTCCAATGCGCATTGAAATAACGTTTACTCTCCATTTGTCTTTATATTCCTCCAAGCAAGTCCTAGAAATCAGAGACGGGTGCCATTGCTTGTGTTTTGAATGCTTGAGTAAATTCTTATAGTTTTCCTATAGAAATCGATGGTGACGCACTATCCAAAGCTCAGGAATGAAGATTTCGATCATTTGAGGGCTAGAATGCTCTCCATCATCTATTAGAGTGAGCTAGGATAGCCAGAAACCAAAAAATGCTCCAAACATGCTATTTTGGGCAAACGTTGGGTAGTTCCAATAGAAATTTCATGGGAATAGAGGAAACAACCTCCTATCCGCATTGAAACAACGTTTACTCGCCATTTGTCTTTATATTTCTCCCGAACTCCCACGAAATCCTTCCGAGTCCCTGAAATCAGAGACGGTGTAAATTGTTTGTGTTTTGAATGCAAGAGTAATCCTTGTATTTTTCCTATTGAAATCGATATTAACGCACTATCCGAAGGTCAGGAAGGACGATTTCGATCCTTTGAGCCCTAGAATGCTCTCCATCATCCATTAGAGTGAGCTAGGGCCGCCAGAAATCCAAAAACGCTTCAAACTTGCTATTTTAGGCCAACGATGGGAAATTCCGAAGGAAATTTCGTGGGAATAGTGGAAACAACCTCCTATTTTCATTGAAATAAATTTTACTCGCTATTGTACTTATATTCCTCCAAGATTCCAACGAAATCCTTGCAAGCCCCAGAATTAGAGACGGGTGCAATCGCTTGTGTTTAGAATGCAAGATGAAATTCTTGAATTTTTTTCGGTAGAAAACGATGGTGACACACTTTCGAAGCTCAGGAACGAAAATTTGGATCGTTTGAGGCCTAGAATGCCCTCTTTCATCCATTAGAGCGAGCTTGGGCAGCCAGAAACCGAAAAATGCTTCAAACCTACTATTTTGGGGCTACGGTTGGGTAATTTCAAAGTTGAAATTTTGTGGGAATAGCGGAAAAAACATCTTCTACACATAGAAACAACGTTCACTCTCCTTTTGTCCTTATATTACTCCACTCCCACACGAAATCTGTGCGAGTCCCAGAAATCACAGATGGGTGCAATTGCTTGTGTTTTGAATGCAAGGGTAATTTCTTGTTGTTTTTCAACAAAAAAAGATGGTGACGCACTTTTCGAAGCTCAGAAACAAGTATTTCGATCTGTTGAGATCATGAATGCCCTCCTTCTTCCACTAGAGTGAGGTAGGGCTGCCAGAAACCAAAAAATGCTTCAAACCTGTTATTTGGGCATACCTTGGATAATTTCTATCTAAATGTTGTGGGAATAAAAGGAAACAACCTCCTATCCGCTTTGAAACAATGTTTACTCTCCAGTTGTCCTTATATTCCTCCCAAACTCCAAAGAAATCCATGCGAGTCCCAGAAATCAGGGACGGGTGCAATTACTTGTGTTTTGAATGCAAGAGTACATCCTTGTAGTTTTTCGGTAGAAAACGATGGTGACACACTATACGTAACTCAGGAACCAATATTTCGATCGTTTGAGGCCAAGAATGCCCTCCATCCATTATAGTAAGCTAGGGGCTACCAGAAATCGAAAAATGATTTCAACCTTCTATTTTGGGCAAACGTTGGGTAATTCCAATTGAAATTTCGTGGGAATAGAGGAAAACAACCTCCTATCTGCATTGAAACTACGTTTACTCTCCGTTTCTCATCATATTCCTCCAAAACTTGGACAAAATCTGTGCGAGACCAAGAAATCAAACACGTGTGCAATTGCCACTGTTTTGAATGCAAGGGTAAATACTCGTAGTTACACTGTAGAACACGATGGTGATGCACTATCCGAAGCTCAGGGATGAATATTTCGACCTTTTAAGGCCTATAATGCCCATCCTTCATCCATTAGAGTGAGCTAGGATTGCCAGAAACCGAAAAATGCTTCAAACCTACTATTTTGGGCAAACGTTGGGTAATTCCAATGGAAATTTCATATGAATAGTGGAAACGACCTCCAATGCGCATTGAAATAACGTTTAATCTCCATTTGTCTTTATATTCCTCCAAGCAAGTCCTAGAAATCAGAGACGGGTACCATTACTTGTGTTTTGAATGCTTGAGTAAATTCTATAAGTTTTCCTATAGAAATCGATGGTGACGCACTATCTGAAGCTCAAGAATGAAGATTTCGATCATTTGAGGGCTAGAATGCTCTCCATCATCATCTATTAGGGTGAGCTAGGATAGCCAGAAACCGAAAAATGCTCCAAACATGCTATTTTGGGCAAACGTTGGGTAGTTCCAATAGAAATTTCATGGGAATAGAGGAAACAACCTCCTATCCGCATTGAAACAACGTTTACTCTCCATTTGTCTTTATATTCCTCCCGAACTCCCACGAAATCCTTCCGAGTCCCTGAAATCAGAGACGGTGTAAATTGTTTGTGTTTTGAATGCAAGAGTAATCCTTGTATTTTTCCTATTGAAATCGATATTAACGCACTATCCGAAGGTCAGGAAGGACGATTTCGATCCTTTGAGCCCTAGAATGCTCTCAATTGCACCCGTCTCTAATTCTGAGACTCGCACGGATTTCATGAGGGTTTTGGAGTAATATGATGAGAAATAGAGAGTAAATATTGTTTCTGTATGGAGAGGAGGTTGTTTCCTCTATTCCAACGAAATTTCAATTGGATTTGCCCAACAGTTGCCCAAAATAGTATGTTTGAAGCATTTTTCAGTTTCTGGCCGCACTAGCTCACTCTATTGGATGAAAGAGGTCATTCTAAGCCTCAAACGATTGAAATCTTCTTTCCTGGGCTTCCGATAGAGTGTCACAATCTTTTTCTACCAAAAAAAATACAAGAATTTACTTTAGGATTCCAAAAACACAAGAAAATGCGTCCGACTCTGATTTTTGGGACTCGCAAGGATTTCGTGGGAGCTTTGGAGGAATATGTGGACAAATCGAGAGTAAATACTGTTTTTATACGGAGAGGAGGATGTTTCCTCTATTCCCACGTAATTTCAATTGGAATTGCCCAACGGTTGCCCAAAATTGCAGACTTGAAGCATTTTTTAGTTTCTGGCTGCCCGAGCTCACTCTAATGGATGAAGGGGGAGTTCTAGGTCACCATCGTTTTCAACCGAAAAACTGCAAGAATTTACTCTTAGATTCAAAACACAAGCAATTGCACCCGTCTCTGATTTCTGGGACTGATACGGATTTCGTGGGAGTTTTGGAGGAATATGAGGAGGACAAATGGAGAGTAAATGGTGTTTCTATGCGGAGAGGAGCTTGTTTCCCCTATTCCCACGCTGGGTAATTTTGGCACTACTACAAAAGGGACCTTTAACCGCGGTTAAATAAGGTCTTTAATAGCGCTTCTTTGCGCTGTCTATGTCGCCGCTGCTAAAGGGGGGCTGGTTTTAATAGCGCTTTACAAGCGCAGTTAAAGGACCCCTTTAAAAGCGCTGGTTAGTACAAGCGCCGTTAAATGGGGGCCGTTAACAGCGCTTGTGAGTACAAGCACCGTTAAAGGGGACGCGCTTGTACTAACAAGAGCTGTTAAAGGGGACCTTTAACAGCGCTTGTAAAGCGCTATTAAAACCAGCCCACCCTCTAGCAGCGGTGACATAAACATCATAAATAAGCGCTATTAAAGACCTTATTTAAGCGCTGTTAAAGGTCCCTTTTGTAGTAGTGCCAAAATTACGCAGCGTGCACAATGGTCACAATTTTTGCCGGTTGTGCACACATATGGCAATTTTCGACATTTTTCCCCAGTGCTCAAAACGGTCAACATTTTTGCCGGTTGTTCACACATGACAAAATTGTGACCGCTTCGGGCGCTATGCAAAATTGTGTTCATTCACCAAAAATTGCCATGTGTGCACAACAGGCAAAAATTGTAATCGTTTTACGTGCTTGGTAAAAATGTTGAAATTTACCCAAAATTATCCAGCGCGCACAGCCTGCAAAATTGTGACAGTTTTGCGCCCTGAGCAAAACAGTATAAATTTGCCCAAAATTACGCAGCGCGCACAGCCGGCAAAATTGAGACCGTTTCGCACGCTGAGCAAAAATGCCTACATTCGCCCAAAATTACTCAACGCGCACAACCGGCAAAATTGTGACCGTTTTTGCACGCTGAATAAAACTGTCTAAATTTTCCAAAAAATACCCAGCGCGCACGACCAGCAAAATTTTGAAAGTTTTGTGCGCTGAGCAAAACAACCTACATTTACCCAAAATTAACATGTGCGCACAACCGGCAAAAAATGTGACCGTTTTGTGCGCTGGGCAAAATTTTCTACATTTACTCAAAAATACCCAGCGCGCACAACCCGCAAAACTGTGACTGTTTTGCGTGCTACGTAAATAATGTCTACATTTACTCAAAATTACCCAGCGCGCACAACCCGCAAACTTGTGACTGTTTTGCGTGCTCCGTAAATAATGTCTACATTTACCCAAAGTGACCCAACGCGCACAACCTGCTAAATTGTGACCGTTTTTCGCGGTGACCAAACTTGTTTACATTTACCCAAAGTGACTCAGCGCACACAACCGGCAAAATTGTGTCCGTTTTGCGTGCTAAGCAAAAATGTCTATATCTAACCCAAATTACTCAGCACACAGCCGGCAAAAGTGTGACTGTTTTGAGTGCAGAGCAAAACTTTCTACATTTGCTAAAAATTACCAGCGCGTACACCCGGTAAAATTGTGATCATTTTGCGCGCTGAGCACAAATGTCACCATTTACCCAAAGTGACCAAGCGCGCACACACCCGACAAAATTGTGACCGTTTTGCGCGCTGCGCAAAAATGTCAACATTTACCCAAAATTACGCAGCCCGCACAACCGGGAAAATCATGACCATTATGCGCGCTGAGCAAAACTGTCTATATTTACCCAAACCGAGTGCGCATAATCCGCAAAATAGTGACTGTTTTGCGCGCTACGCAAATAATGTCTATATTTAACCAAAGTGACCCATGCGCACAACCTGCTAAATTGTGACCGTTTTTGCGCGCTGTCTACATTTGCCCAAAGTGACCCAGCGCGCACAACCTGCAAAATTGTGACCGTTTTGAACTTTGACCAAAAATGTCTACGGTTACCCAAAATTACTCAACGCTCACAACCGGCAAAAATGTGACCGTTTTGCGTGCTGAGCAAAACTGTCTACATTTACCCAAAATTACAATATATGTCAACATTTACCCAAAATTACTCAACGCGCACAACCGGAAAAATTGTGACTGGTTTGCGTGCTTAGCAAAACTGCCTACATTTACCGACAATTACGCAGCGTGCACAGCCGGCAAAATTGTGACCGTTTTGCGTGCTGGGCAAAACAGTCTACATTTAACCAAAATTACAAGCGCCCACACCCGGCAAAATTGTGATTGTTTTGCGCGGTGCACAAAACTGTCTACATTTACCCAAGATTACCCAGGGCGCACAACCGGCAAAAATGTGACCGTTTTGCGCGCTGAGCAAAACTGTCTACATTTACCCACAATTGCCCAGCTCGCACAACCGGCAAAATTGCGACTGTTTTGCGCGCTGCGCAAAACAGTCTACATTTACCCAAAATTACAAGCGCCCACACCCGGTAAAATTGTGACTGTTTTGCGCGGTGCACAAAACTGTCTACATTTACTCAAGATTACCCAGCGCGCACAACCGGAAAAAATGTGACCGTTTTGCGTGCTGAGCAAAACTGTCTACATTTACCCACAATTGCCCAGCTCGCACAACTGGCAAAATTGCGACTGTTTTGCGCGCTGCGCAAAAAATGTCTACATTTACCCAAAATTACCCAGAGTCCACAACGGCCACAATTTTTGCCGGTTGTGAGCACATGGGAATTTTCGACATTTTTCCCCTGTGCGCGCAAAACGGTTGTGAACATTTTTGCTGGTTGTGAACATTTTTGCCGGTTGTTCACACATGGCAAAATTGTGACTGTTTCGCGCGCTATGCAAAAATGTGTTCCTTTACCCAAAATTGCCAAGCACCCACCACCCGCAAAATTGTGACTGTTTTACGCGCTTAGCCCAAATGTCTAAATTTATCCAAAGTGATCCAGAGCAGACAGCCGACAAAATTGTGACCGTTTTACGTGCAGGTCAAAACTGTCTACATTTACCTAAAATTACCAGCGAACACACCTGGCAAAATTGTGACCGTTTTGTACGCTGAGCAAAACTGTCTACATTTACCCAAAATTACCCATTGCACACAAACACCAAAATTGTGACCGTTTTGCGCGCTGAGCAAAACTGTTGACATTTACACAAAATTTCCCAGCGCGCACAACCGGCAAAAATGTGACTGTTTTGCGTGCTGCGCAAAAAATGGCTACATTTACCCAAAATTACCCAACGTGCACAACAGTCACAATTTTTGCCGGTTGTGCACGCATGGCATTTTTCGACATTTTCCCCGGTGCGCAAAACGGTCAACATTTTTGCCGGTTGTTCACACATGGCAAAGTTGTGACCGTTTCGCACGCAGTGCAAAAATGTGCTCACTTACCCAAAAATGTCATGTGTGCACAACTGGCAAAAATTGTGATCGTTTTGCGTGCTCGGCAAAAATGTTGACATTTACCCAAAATTATCCAGCGCGCACAGCTGGCAAAATTGTGATCGTTTTGTGCCCTCATAAAAACAGTACAAATTTGCTCAAAATTACGCAGCGCGCACAGCCAGCAAAATTGAGACCGTTTTGCACGCTGCGCAAAAATGCCTACATTTGTCGAAAATTACACAACGCGCATAACTGGTAAAAATGTGACCGCTATGCACGCTGAGCGAAATAGTCTAAATTTTCAAAAAATAACCCAGCGCGCCACGACCGGCAAAATTTAGACAGTTTTGTGCGCTGAGCGAAATTGTCTACATTTACCCAAAATAAACCTGTGCGCACAATCGGCAAAAATGTGACCGTTTTCGCGCGCTGGGGCAAAATTGTCTACGTTTACCCAAAATTACCCAGCACGCACAACACGCAAAACTGTGACTGTTTTGCGCGCTACGTAAATAATGTCTACAAGAACCCAAAGTGATCCAGCGGGCACAACCTGCTAAATTGTGACCGTTTTGCGCGCTGACCAAACATGCCTACATTTACCCAAAGTGACTCAGCGTGCACAACCGGAAAAATTGCGACCGTTTTGCGCGCTGAGCAAAAAAGTCTACATTTAACCAAAATTACTCAGCGCGCTTGGCCGGCAAAATTGTGACTGTTTTGCACGCTAGGCAAAACTTTCGACAATTTTCCAAAATTACCAGCTTGCACACCTGGCAAAATTGTGACAGTTTTACGCGCTGGACAAAACTCTCTACATTTACCCAAAATTACCAGCGTGCACACCTGGCAAAATTGCGACCTTTTTGTGCATTGAGCAAAAATGTCAATATTTGCCCAAAATTACGCGGCCCGCCCACCCGGCAAAATTGTGACCGTTTTGCGCGCTGTGCAAAACAGTCTACATTTACCCAAAATTACCCAGCGAGCACAGCCGGTAAAATTGCGACCATTTTGCGCGCAACGCAAATAATGTCCACATTTACCCAAATTACCAGCGCGCACACCCCGGCAAAATTGTGACCGTTTTGCGCACTGGGCAAAAATGCCTACTTTTACTGAAAATTACTGGCGCTCACAACCGGCAAAATTGTTACCGTTTTGCCGCGCTGCGTAAAAATGTCTATATTTGCCCAAAATTACGCTGCCCGCACAACCGGCAAAATTGTGACCATTTTCCGCTCTGGGCAAAACTGTCTACATTTACCCAAAATTACCCAGTGTGCACAACCGGCAAAATTGTGACTATTTTGCGCGCAACGCAAATAATGTCTACATTTACCCAAAATTACCCAGCGCCAACAACCCGCTAAATTGTGACTGTTTTGCGCGCTGAGCAAAAATGTCACCATTTACCCAAAGTGACCCAGCGCGCACAACCTGCAAAATTGTGACCTTTTGCGCGCTGAACAAATATGTCTACATTTACCCAAAATTAATCAGTGCACATAGCCGACAAAATTGTGACCGTTTTGCACGCTGGGCAAAACTGTCTACATTTACTCAAAAATTACCAACGCGCACCCAACAAAATTGTGACCGTTTGGTGCGCTGCGCAAAAATATCAACATTTACCCAAAATTAGTCAGCCCGCTACCTGCAAAATTGTGACCATTTTGCGTGCTAAGCAAAACTGTCTAAATTGTACCAAAATTCCTTAGTGCGCACTACCTGCAAAATTGTGACCGTTTTGCACGCTGACCAAAAATGTCTACAGTTACCCAAAATTACTCAACGCTCACAACCGGCAAAATTGTGACCCTTTTGCACGCAGAGCCAAAATGTCTAAATTTAACCAAAATTACTCAAGTGCGCACATCCGGCAAAAATGAGACCGTTTTGCGTGCTGAGCAAAACTGTCTACATTTACCCAGAATTACAAAATATGACATTTACCCAAAATTACTCAACATGCACAACCGGCAAAATTGCGACCGTTTTGCGTGCTTAGCAAAACTGCCTACATTTACCTAAAATTACGCCGCGCGCACACCTGGCTAAATTGTGCCCATTTTACGTGCTGGGCAAAACTGTCTACATTTTCCCAAAATTACTAGCACGCACATCCGGCAAAAATTGTGACCGTTTTGCGCGCTGAGCAAAACTATCTACTTTTTCCCAAAATTCCTCAGCGCGCACAGCCTACAAAATTGTGACAGTTTTGCACGCTAACCAAAAATGTCTACAGTTACTCAAAATTACTCAAGGCTTACAACCGGAAAAATTGTGATCATTTTGCGCGTTGAGCAAAAATGTCTACATTTAACCAAAATTACTCAGCGCACACAACATGCAAAAATGTGACCGTTTTGCTTGCTGAGCAAAACTGTCTACATTTGCCGAAAATTACGCAGCGCGCACAGCCGGCCAAATTGTGACCGTTTTGCGTGCTGGGCAAAACTGTCTACATTTACCCAAAATTACCAACGCACACACACGGCAAAATTGTGACCGTTTTGCACGCTTCGCAAAACAGTCTACATTTACCCAAAATTACCCAGCGCGCACAACCTACAAAATTGTGACCGTTTTGTGCGCTGAGCAAAACTGTCTACATTTACCAAAAATTACCGAGCGCGCACAACTGGGAAAATAGTGATTGTTTTGCATGCTGCGCAAAAAATGTCTACATTTACCCACACTACTACAAAACGGACCTTAATAGCACGCCTTTAATAGCGCTTGCCAATTATAAGCGCTGTTAATTCGAGGCACATATAATAGACCGTGCTTCTTTCTTCAAGCGCTACTAAAAGGCGGATAATAGACATCGCTTCTTTCTGCAAGCGCTGTTCAAGGTCAGATAATAAACAGCGCTTCTTTCTGCAAGCGTTTGTTTATTATAGGCACAGATAATAGACAGTGCTTCTTTTTGCAAGCGCTGTTAAAAGTTGGATAATAGACATCGCTTCTTTCTACAAGCGCTGTTAAAGGTCATACATCACTTCTTTTCTAAAAGCGCTATTAAAGAACATAATTACTTTAATATAAAATAACACAAAAATTTCAGATCTGCCGCTAAAAACTTACGGCACTAGAAACAACCTATACTCCGCATAGAAACAATGTTTACTCTCCATTTCTCCTCATATTCCTCCCAAACTCACAAGAAATGTTTTCGATAGAAAACGATGGTGACCCACTATCGAAAGTTCGGGAAAGAAGATTTCGATCGTTTGATGCCTAGAATGCCCTCCTTCATCCATTCAAGGTAAGAATATTTCTTGGGTTTGATTGTTTGGATGGAGTGATTGGGGCGAGAGATCTTTTATGCATTTATTTGGGGGTTGGTTTGATCGGAAAGATTGGTTTGATCTTGTATGAATTATTATTTTTGTTAACTAGTGTCTTTAGTTAGACATGTGATATGGATTTTATTTTTCCCAGTAGCATGAATTTCATTTTCACACAGGCAGTGCAGCCCTCAGATGAAATTCTTTATTTCTTCAATTTGATATGCCTAACATGTTTGCTGCACAATACTCCACAGATACACGACAAACTGTTTAAGGATGGATAAGCTAATGTTTGCATAAATTTATAAAATTCAAAAGCAATCCACTCTAATTTTCAAATTTGTTAAGGGTAATATTATTTGTTTATAATTTTGAGGGGTAGATTGTTGATATGGAGATGTTACGTACATTGTGAAAGACCACTACTCTTTATTTCTTCAATTTGATGCGCTGACATTCTAATTGATCACCAACTTGATGTTTGATTTAGATTTTACAGACCATTCATGAATGTCGCACTTCGCCATTCATCAAGTATTCGTGATGCTTGAATTTCTGTTTTGCTTTTTTTCCTCCCTTGATGCTTTATCTTGTTATCATTTCTGTAATCAGTGTACAAGCTTCAAAAAAACTGATTCTTTTCTATTTGCATCTTGGTTTTAAAATTTTCCAGAATTCTTCCAAACTACCTGGAATTGAATGGGGGGGCCTTTAACAGCTCTTGTTAGTTCAAACGCCGTTAAAGGGGGGCCTTTAACAGCGCTTGTTTAGTACAAGCGCCGTTAAAGGGGACCTTTAACAGGGGCATTTAACAGCGCTTGAACTAACAAGCGCTGTTAAAAGGCCCCCTTTAACAGTGCTTCTTAGTACAAGCGCCGTTAATGGGGGGCCTTTAACAGCGCTTGTTAGTACAAGCACCGTTAAAGGGGACCTTTAACAGCGCTTGTAAAGCGCTATTAAAACCAGCCCCCTAGCAGCGGCGACATAGACAGCGCAAAGAAGCGCTATTAAAGACCTTATTTAAGCGCTGTTAAAGGTCCCTTTTGTAGTAGTGCCAAAATTATCCATCGTGCACAACGGTCACAATTTTTACCGGTTGTGCACACAAGGCAATTTTCGACATTTTTTGCCAGTGAGCAAAACATCAACATTTTTGCCGGTTGGGCACAGATGACAAAATTGTAACCATTTCGCGCGCTATGCAAAAATGTGTTCATTTACCAAAAATTACCATGTGTGCACAACGGGCAAAAATTGTAATCGTTTTGCCTGCTTTGCAAAAATGTTGACATTTACCCAAAATTATCCAGCGTGCACAACCAGCAAAATTTTGACCGTTTTGCACCCTGAGCAAAACAGTATAAATTTGCCCAAAATTATACAGCGCACACAGCCGGCAAAATGGAGACCCTTTTTGCGCCCTGAGCAAAAATGCCTCCATTTGCCCAAAATTACTCAACGCGCACAATCGGTAAAATTGTGACCGTTTTGTGCGCTGAGCAAAACTGTCTAAATTTTCCAAAAATTACCCGACGCGCCCGACCATTAAAATTGTGACGGTTTTGCGCGCTGAGCAAAACTATCTACATTTACCCAAAATTACCCAGTGCGTACCACCGGCAAAAATGTTACCGTTTTTTGCGCTGGGCAAAATTTTCTACATTTACTCAAAATTACCCAGCACGCACAACCCGCAAAACTGTAACTGTTTTGCAAGCAACGCAAATAATGTCTACATTTACCCAAAGTGACCCAGCACGCACAACCTGCTATATTGCGACCGTTTTATGTGCTGACCAAACATGTCTAAATTTACCCAAAGTGACTCAGCGTGCATAACCAGCAAAATTTTGACCGTTTTGCGTGTTGTGCAAAAATGTCGACATTTAACCAAAATTACTCAGCGCACATAGACGGCAAAAGTGTGACCGTTTTGCCAGCTGGGCAAAACTTTTTACATTTACCCCAAATTACCAGCACGCACACCCAGCAAAATTGTGACCGTTTTGCGCACTGAGCAAAAATGTCTACTTTTACCCAAAATTACTAGTGCACACACGGCAAAATTGTGACCGTTTTGTGCGCTGAGCAAAAATGTCAATATCTGCCCAAAATTACGCATCCCGCACAATCGGCAAAACTGTGACCGTTTTGCACGCCGGGCAAAACTACCTAGCGCGCACAACAGACAAAATTGTGACCGTTTTTCGTGCAACGCAAATACTGTCTACATTTACCCAAAATTACCTAGCGCCTACAACCGGCAAAATTGTGACTATTTTGCGCACTGAGCACAAATGTCACTATTCTCCCAAAGTGACCCAGCGCGCACAACCTGCAAAATTGTCACCTTTTGCGCGCTGATCAAATATGTCTACATTTACCCAAAATTACTCAGCACGCACAGCCGACAAAATTGTGACCGTTTTGCACGCTGGACAAAACTGTCTATATTTACCCAAAAATTATCGACGCACACCCGAAAAAATTGTGACTGTTTTGCGCGCTGCACAAAAATGTCAACATTTTACCCAAAATTACTCAGCCCGCACAACCGGCAAAATTGTGATCATTTTGCGCACTGAGCAAAACTGTCTAAATTTCCCCAAAATTCATCAGCGCGCACAACCTGCAAAATTGTGACCGTTTTGCCCGTTGACCAAAAATGTCTACAGTTACCCAATATTACTCAACGCTCACAACCGGAAAAATTGTGACCATTTTGCGCACGGAGCCAAAATGTCTATATTACACCAAAATTACTCAGCGCACACCTCCGACAAAAATGTGACCATTTTGCCTGATGAGCAAAACTGTCTACATTTACCCAGAATTACAAAATTTGTCAACATTTACCGAAAATTACTCAACGTGTACAACCGGAAAATTGTGACCGTTTTGCGTGCTTAGCAATACTGCCTACGTTTACCTAAATTACGCAGCGCGCACACCTGGCAAAATTGTGACCGTTTTGCTCGCTGTCCAAAAATTTCAACATTTACCGAAAATTACTCAGCCCGCATAGCAGGCCAAACTGTAACCGTTTTGAGCACTGGGCAAAACTGTCTAAATTTTCCAAAAATTCCACAGCGCGCACAACCTGCAAAATTGTGACCGTTTTGAACGCTGACCAAAAATGTCTGCAGTTACGCAAAATTACTCAACGCTCACGGCCGGCAAAATTGTTACCATTTTGCGCGCGAGCAAAAATGTCTACATTTAACCAAAATTACTCAGCGCGCACATCTGGCAAAAATGTGACCTTTTTGCGTGCTGAGCAAAACTGTCTACATTTACACAGAATTGCAAAATATGTCAACATTTACACAGAATTGCAAAATATGTCAACATTTACCGAAAATTACTCAACGCGCACAACCGGAAAAATTGTGACCTTTTTGCTACTTAGCAAAACTGCCTACATTTACCTAATATTACGAAGCGCGAACAGTTGGGAAAATTGTAACCATTTTGCGTGCTGGGCAAAACTGTCTACATTTTTCCAAAATTACCCAGCGCGCACAACCTGCAAAATTGTGACCGTTTTCACACTGAGCAAAACTGTCAACATTTATCCAAAATTACTCAGCGCGCAAAGCCGGCAAAATTGTGACCGTTTTGCACGCTGGGCAAAACTGTCTACATTTACCCAAAATTACCAACGCACACCCTGCAAAATTGTGACCGTTTTGCACGCTGCGCAAAAATGTCAACATTTACCCAAAATTACTCAGACTGCCAACCGGCAAAATTGTGACGGTTTTGCGCGCTGAGCAAAACTGTCTAAATTTTCCCAAAATTCCTCAGCGCGCACAACCTGTAAAGTTGTGACGGCTTTGCATGCTGGGCAAAACTTTCTACATTTACCCAAAATTACCAGCTCGTACACCCGGCAAAATTGTGATCGTTTTGTGCTCTGAGCAAAAATGTCTACTTTTACCCAAAATTACTAGCGACACACACGGCAAAAATTGTGACCGTTTTGCCGCCGAGAAAAAATGTCAATATTTTCCCAAAATTACGCAGCCGCACAACCGGTAAAATTGTGACCATTTTGCGCGCCGGGCAAAACTGCCTACATTTATCCAAAATTACCCAGCGCGCACAACCGGCAAAATTGTGACCATTTTTCGCGCAACGCAAATATTGTCTACATTTACCCAAAATTACATAGCGCCCACAACCGGCAAAATTGTGACTATTTTGCGCGCTGAGCTCAAATGTCACCATTCTCCCAAAGTGACCCATCGCGCACAACCTGCAAAATTGTGACCTTTTTGCGCGCTGATCAAATATGTCTACATTTACCCAAAATTACTCAGCGCGCATAGCCGACAAAATTGTGACCGTTTTGCACACTGGGCAAAACTGTCAACATTTACCCAAAAATTACCAACGCACACCCAATAAAATTGTGACTGTTTTGTGCGTTGCACAAAAATGTCAACATTTATCCAAAATTATTCAGTCCGCACAACCGGCAAAATTGTGATCATTTTGCGTGCTGAGCAAAACTGTCTAAATTGTCCCAAAATTCCTCAGCGCGCACAACCTGCAAAATTGTGACCGTTTTGCACGCTAACAAAAAATGTCTACAATTACCCAAAATTACTCATCGCACACAACCGGCAAAATTGTGACGTTTTGCGCGCAGAACAAAAATGTCTACATTTAACGAAAATTACTCAGCGCGCACTTCCGGCAAAAATGTGACCGTTTTGCGTGCTGCTCAAAACTGTCTACATTTACCCAGAGTTACACAATATGTCAACATTTACCCAAAATTACTCAACGTGCACAACCAGCAAAATTGTGACCGTTTTGCGTGCTTAGCAAAACTGCCTTCATTTACCTAACTTACGTAGCGCGCACACCTGGAAAAATTGTGACCGTTTTGCTCGCTACCCAAAAAAGTCAATATTTACCCAAAATTACTCATCCCGCACAGTAGGCAAAATTGTGACCGTTTTGAGCGCTGAGCAAAAACTGTCTATATTTTCCCAAAATTCCTCAGCGCGCACACTTTGCAAAATTGTGACCGTTTTGCACACTCACAAAATGTCTGCCATTACCCAAAATTACTCAACGCTCACAACCGGCAAAATTGTAACCATTTTGCACGCGGAGCAAAAATATCTACATTTAAACAACATTACTCAGCGCGCACATCTGGCAAAATGTGACCGTTTTGCGTGCTGAGCAAAACTATCTACATTTACCCAGAATTACAAAATATATCAACATTTACCTAAAATAACTCAACGTGCACAACCGGGAAAATTGTGACCGGTTTGCGTGCTTAAGAAAACTGCCTACATTTACCTAAAATTACGAAGCGCAAACAGCGCGCAAAATTGTGACCGTTTTGCGCGCTGAGCAAAACTGTCTTCATTTACGCAAAATTTCCCAGCGCGCACAACCGGCAAAATTGTGACCGTTTTACGCGCTGACAAAAACTGTCTACATTTACCCAAAATTACCCAGCGTGCACAACGGTCACAATTTTTGCCGGTTGTGCACTCATGGCATTTTTTCCTCAGTGCGCAAAAGGGTCAACATTTTTGCCGGTTGTTCACACATTGCGAAATTGTGACCATTTCGCGCGCTGTGTAAAAATGTCTGCATTTATCCAAAATTGCCATGTGTGCACAACCGGCAAAAATTGTGACCGTTTTGCGCGCTGGGCAAAAATATTAACATTTACCCAAAATTAGCCAGCACGCACAGCCGGCAAAATTGTGACCGTTTTGCACCCTGCGAAAACTGTATTAATTTGCCCAAAATTACGCAGCACGCACAGCCGGTAAAATTGTGACCGTTTTGCACGCTAAGCAAAAATGCCTACATTTTCCCAAAATTACTCAACGCGCACAACCGGTAAAATTATGACTGTTTTGCGCGTTGTGCAAAACTGTCTATATTTATCCAAAATTACCGAGTGTGCACAAACGGCAAAAATGTGACCGTTTTGCGTGCTGTGAAAAAAATGTAAACATTTACCCAAAATTAACCAGCGAGCACAACGGTCACAATTTTTGTCGGTTGTGCACCCATGGCAATTATCGACATTTTTCCACAGTGCGAAAATGGTCAACATTTTTGCTTGTTGTTCACACATGGCAAAATTACGACCGTTTCTCGCGCTATGCAAAAATGTGTTCATTTGCCCAAAATTGCCATGTGTGCACAACCGGAAAAAATTGTGATCGTTTTGCGTGCTCGGCAAAAATGTTGACATTTACCCAAAATTATCCAGCGAGCACAGCCGGCAAAATTGTGACCGTTTTGCACCCTTAGCAAAACAGTATAATAAATTTGCCCAAAATTCGCAGCGCACAGAGCCGGCAAAATAGAGACCGTTTTGCATGCTGAGCAAAAATGTCTACATTTGCCCAAAATTACTCAACGCGCACAACCGGCAAAATTGAGACCGTTTTGCGCACTGAGCAAAAATGCCTACATTTTCCCAAAATTACCCAGCGCGCACAACCGGCAAAATTGTGACAGTTTTGCCTGCTGAACAATACTGTCGACATTTACCCAAAATTACACAGTGCGCACAACCGGCAAAAATGCGCTGGGCAAAATTGCCTACATTTACTCAAAATTACCTAGCGCGCACAACCCGTAAAACTGTGACGCAGCGCGCACAACCTGCAAAACTGTGACGCAGCGCGCACAACCTGCTAAATTGTGACCGTTTTGCGCGCTACGCAAATAATGTCTAAATTTACCGAAAGTGACTGTCTACATTTAACCAAAATTACTAGCACGCACAACCGGCAAAATTGTGGCTGTTTTGCGTACTGCGCAAAAATGTCTACTTTTATCCAAAATTACCAGTGCACACACCCGGCAAAATTGTGACCGTTTTGGCGCTGAGCAAAAAAGTCAATATTTGCCCAAAATTATGCAGCCCGCACTTGCAATTGTGACCGTTTTGCGCGCAACCCAAATAATGTCTACATTTTCCCAAAATTACCCAGCGCCCACAACCCGCAAAATTGTGACTGTTTTGCGTACTGAGCACAAATGTTACCATTTAACCAAAGTGACCCAGCGCGCACAACATGCAAAATTGTGGACTTTTTGCGCGTTGATCAAATATGTCTACATTTTCCCAAAATAACTCATCGTGCATAGCGGACAAAATTGTGACCGTATTGCACACTGGGCAAAACTGTCTACATTTACCCAAAAATTACCAACGCACACCCGACAAAATTGTGACTGTTTTGCACGCTGCGCAAAAATGTCAACATTTACCAAAATTACTCAGCCCGCACAACCGGCAAAAATTGTGACTAGGGGTGGGCAAAAAACCCGGTTCCGATTCCGAACCCGGTTCCCGAACCCGGTTCCGTACCCGAATCCGGTTTCGAATATTCGGTCAACTAGAAATCGGATTCGGATTCGGTCAAAATTTTATAAACCAATTTAATTCGGAATCGGAATTCGGATCCAACCTACGAAATACATGTCCGATCCGAATCCCATTTATTTGTTTGCAATACTTTGCCCAAATGGCATATTTAAACATTGTGAGTGTTTTAGTCCCACCGATGTGGGACTACACACCAACATAGGAAGGCGCTCAAAAAAGAGAGCTGGCGCGCTACGTGCGTGTGGATTGATTCACATTGTGCAAACAAGAGAAATTAGTGGACAATAAATTGGAGGCAGACTGACCGTTGGCCTGAAATGGGATTTGACCCTGTACTCGTTGGCCATGGGAGCACGCAAGGGAGTCTGGTGGAGTAACCTGGAATTTATTACTCATCGGTTCCCAATGTATATAAATTACTGTTTGGATGTGGGCTGTTGGGAGTCAGATTTGTTTTAGCTACTGGTGTTAGCAGGTGTTAGAATTATGGTCACTAGGTGCAAGGTCAGCAGATTCTGGTCTGAGTGATAGAAATCCCCAAGCAAAAACCTTCGCATTGATCTTCGTTCAAGATCATGTCACGTCATTCGCATAGGCTGAGTATGTCGATCAATGCTGTGCAACGTCAACCTCCAGATCATTGTTGATAATCATCAGTTCATCACACATGGCCAAAGAGTAACGGTGGACAAGAGATGTTAGGGGGCAAAGATGACAGCAAACAAGAAGCTGAATACAACATTTAGGCGTACATGGTTGGCTAGAGATGGAAAATAAGCACGAGGACTCTTTAGTCCCACATCGGGGAAAATAAGTGTTCTTTAAGTTAGAGGCTGGGTCAGCCACCGCTGCAATTGGGTTTGGAGCTGGGTGAGTGTGTGACGATCGGTGTTCTCGTCCGAACCGTTATCGGAATCGGAATTCGGGTCGAATGTTGTGTTCCGATTACAAATTCGGACATTTTCGGTACAGACCCGATAAATCGGAATCGGGCTTCGGATTTTTTCCCTATGACCGAAATAATTCGGATTCGGATCCGGATGGGCTCAAAAAATTCGGATTTATCCGATGCTCACCCCTAATTGTGACCATTTTGCGCACTGAGCAAAACTGTCTAAATTGTCCCAAAATTCCTCAGCGCACACAACCTGCAAAATTGTCACCGTTTTGCACGCTGCCCAAAAATGTCTACAGCTACCCAAAATTACTCAACGCTCACAACCGGCAAAATTGTGACCATTTTGCGCGCGGAGCCAAAATGTCAACATTTAACCAAAATTACTCAGCGCGCACATCCGGCAAAAATGTGACCGTTTTGCGTGCTGAGCAAAACTGTCTACATTTACCCAAAATTACAAAATATGTCAACATTTACCCAAAATTACTCAACGCCCACAAAGGGCAAAATTATGAAGCGTGCTTAGCAAAACTGCCTACATTTACCTAAAATTACGCAACGTGCACAGCCTGCAAACTTGTGAACGTTTTGCAGGCTGGGCAAAAGTGACTACATTTACCCAAAATTACCCAGTGCGTACAACCGGCAAAATTGTGACTGTTTTGCGCGCTGCGCAAAAAATGTCTCCATTTACCCAAAATTACCCAGCGTGCAAAACGGTCACAATTTTGCTCAGAAGCGTGATGGGGAAAAATGTTGACATTTGCCCAAAATTATCCAGCGCGCACAACCGGGAAAATTGTGACAGTTTTGCGCCCTGAGCCAGTATAAATTTACCCAAAATTACGTAGCGCGCAGAGCCGGTAAAATTGAGACCGTTTTGCACGCTGAGAAAAATGCCTACATTTGCCCAAAATTACGTAATGCGCACACCGGCAAAATTTTGACTGTTTTGCGCGCTGAGCAAAAATGTCTAAATTTTCCCAAAATTACCTAGCGCGCACAACCGTCAAAATTGCGCCCGTTTTGCGCTTTGAGCAAAACTGTCTACATTGACCCAAAATTACCCAGTGCGCACAATCGGCAAAAATGTGACAGTTTGCGCGCCGGGCAAAAAATGTCACAGTTTTACGCGCTGGGCAAAATTGCCTCCATTTACTTAAAATTACCCAGCGCGCACAACCCGCAGAATTGTTTTGCGCGCAACGCAAATAATGTCTACATTTATCCAAAGTGACCCAGTGCGCACAACCTGCTAAATTGTGGCCGTTTTGCGTGCTGACGAAACATGTCTACATTTACCCAAAGTGACTCAGCGCGCACAACCAGCAAAATTGTGACCGTTTTGCGCGCTGAGCAAAATAGTCTTCATTTACACAAAATTACCTTGCGATCACAACCCGCAAAATTATGACCGTTTTGCGCGCTGGGTAAAATTGTCTACAAAATCTGTCAACATTTACCGAAAATTACTGAACGCGCACAACCGGCAAAATTGTGACAGTTTTCCATGCTTAGCAAAACTGCCTACATTTACCAAAAATTACGCATCGTGCACAGCCGGCAAAATTGTGACCGGTTTGTGTGCTGGGCAAAACTGTCTACATTTACCCAAAATTACCAACTCACACACCCGGAAAAATTGTGACAGTTTTGTGTGCTGCGCAAAACTGTCTACATTTACCCAAAATTACCCAGTGCGCACAACCGGCAAAATTGTGACCGTTATGCGCGCTGAGCAAAACAGTCTACATTTACCCAAAATTACCCAGCGCGCACAACCGGCAAAATTGTGACTGGCTGACAAATGTCTACATTTACCCAAAATTACCCAGCGTGCACAACGTAATGTTTGCCGGTTGTGCACACATGGCTATTTTTGACATTTTTCCCCAGTGCGCAAAATGGTCAACATTTTTGCCAGTTGTTCACACATGGCTATTTTTGACATTTTTCCCCAGTGCGCAAAATGGTCAACATTTTTACCGGTTGTTCACACATGGCAAGTTGCGACCGTTTCGTGCGCTATGCAAAAATGTGTTCATTTGCCGAATAATGCCATGTGTGCACAACCAGACAAAATTTTGATCGTTTTACGTGGTAAGCAAAAATGTTGACATTCCCCTAAAATTATCCAGCGCGCACAGCCGGCAAAATTTTGACCGTTTTGTGCACTGAGCAAAACAGTATAATAAATTTGCCCAAAATTACGCAGCGCGCAGAGTCGGCAAAATTGAGTCCATTTTGCATGCTGAGCAAAAATGCCTACATTTGCCCAAACTTACTCTACGCGTACAACCAGCAAAATTGATATCATTTTGCGCGCTGAGCGAAACAGTCTACATTTTCCAAAAATTACCTAGCGCGCACAACCGGCTAAATTGTGACAATTTTGCACGCTGATCAAAACTGTAAACATCTACCCAAAATTACCCAGTGCGCACATCCAGCATAAATGCGCTGGGAAAAATTGCCTACATTCACTCAAAATTACCCAGCACGCCCAACCCGCAAAACTGTGACTGTTTTGTGCGCTACGCAAAGAATGTCTACATTTACCCAAAGTGACCCAGCGCGCACAACCTGCTAAATTGTGACAGTTTTGCTTGCTGACCAAACATGTCTACATTTACACAAAGTGACTCAGCGCGGACAACCGGCATAATTGTGACCGTTTTGCGCGCTGAGCGAAAATGTCTACATTTAACCAAATTTACGTGCACGCACACCCGGCAAAATTGTGACCGTTTTGCGTACTGCGCAAAAATGTCTACTTTTAACCAAAATTACCAGCGCACACACCCGGCAAAATTGTGACCGTTTTGGCGTTTAGCAAAAAAGTTAATATTTGCCCAAAATTACGCAGCCCGCACAACCGGCAAAATTGTGACTTTTTTGCGCACTGGGCAAAACTGTCTACTTTTACCCAAAATTACCAGCGCGCATAACCGGCAAAATTGTGACCGTTTTGAGCGCAACGTAAATAATGTCTACATTTTCCGAAAATTACCCAGCGCTCACAACCCACCGTTTTGCATGCTGGGCAAAACTGTCTACACTTACCCAAAAATTACCGACGCACACTCGACAAAATTGTGACCGTGTTGTGCGCAGAGCAAAACTGTCTAAATTGTCCCAAAATTCTTCAGCGCGCACAACCTGCAAAACTGTGACCGTTTTGCACGCTGACCAAAAATGTATACAGCTACCCAAAATTACTCAACGCTCTCAACCGACAAAATTGTGACCATTTTGCGCGCTTAGCAAAACTGCCTACATTTACCGAAAATTACGAAGCATGGACATCCGGCAAAATTGTGAACGTTTGCGTGATGGGCAAAACTGTCTACATTTACCCAAAATTAACAGCGCACACACCTGGCAAAATTGTGACCGTTTTGTGCGCTGCACAAAACTCTCTACATTTAGCCAAAATTACCCAGTGCGCTTAACAGGCAAAATTGTAACTGTTTTGCGCGCTGAACAAAACTGACTTCATTTACCCAAAATAACCCAGTGCGCACAACCGGCATATTTGTGAATGTTTTCCGCGATGCGTAAAAAATATCTACATTTACCCAAAATTACACACCGTGCAAAACGGTCACAATTTTGCTCAGAAGAGTGCTTGTAAAAAATGTTGACATTTGCCCAAAATTATCCAGCGCGCACAGCCGGCAAAATTGTGACCGTTTTGCGCCCTGAGCAAAACAGTATAAATTTGCCCAAATTTTCGCAACGCGCACAACCGGCAAAATTGAGACATTTTTGCACATTGAGAAAAATGCCTACATTTGCCCAAAAATTTCGCAATGCGCACACCGGCAAAATTGTGAATGTTTTGCGTGCTGAGCAAAACTGTCTAAATTTTCCCAAAATTACCTAGCGCGCACAATCGACAAAATTACGACAGTTTTGCGCTTTGAGCAAAACTGTCTACATTCACACAAAAATGTGACAGTTTTGCGCGCTGGGAAAAAATGTGACAGGTTTGCGCGCTGAGCAAAACTGTCTAAATTGTCCCAAAATTCCTCAGCGCCAACAACCTGAAAAATTGTGATCGTTTTGCACGCTACCCAAAAATGTCTACAGCTACCCAAAATTTCTCAACGCTCACAACCGGCAAAATTGTGACCATTTTGCGCGCGGAGCCAAAATGTCAACATTTAACCAAATTTACTTAGCGCGCACATCCAGCAAAAATGTGACCGTTTTGCGTGATAAGCAAAACTGTCTATATTTACCGAAAATTACAAAATATGTCAACATGTACCCAAAATTACTCAACGTACACAACCGGTAAAATTGTGACCGTTTTGCGTGCTTAGCAAAACTGCCTACATTTACCTAAAATTACGCCGCGTGCACAGCCGGTAAAATTGTGAACGTTTTGCGCGCTGAATAAAACTGACTACATTTACCCAAAATTACCTAGTGCGCACAACCCGCAAAATTGTGACTGTTTTGCGCGCTGCGCAAAAAATGTCTACATTTACCCAAAATTACCCAGCGTGCAAAACGGTCACAATTTTGCTCAGAAACATGCGGGGCAAAAATGTTGACATTTGCCCAAAATTATCCAGCGCGCACAACCGGCAAAATTGTGACAGTTTTGCGCCCTGAGCAAAAGAGTATAAATTTACCCAAAATTACGCAGCGCGCACAGCCGGCAAAATTGAGACTGTTTTGCACACTGAGAAAAATGCAAAATTACTACATTCGCCCAAAATTACCCAGTGCGCACAACCGGCAAAAATGTGACAGTTTTGTGCGCTGGGCAAAAAATGTGACAGTTTTGCGCGCTGGGCAAAATTGTCTCGATTTACGCAAAATTACACAGCGCGAACAACCCACATAATTGTGACCGTTTTGCGCGCTGGGTTAAACTTCCTACATTTACCGAAAATTACCAACGCGCACACCCGACAAAATTGTGGCCGTTTTGCGTACTGGGAAAAAATGTCTAATTTCACCCAAAATTACCAGCGCACACACCCAGCAAAATTGTGATTGTTTTGCTCGCTGCGCAAAAATATCAACACTTACCCAAAAATATCAACGTTTCGAGTGCAGACCAAAAATGTCTACAGTTGACCAAAATTACTCAACGCTCACAATCGGCAGAATTGTGGTGATTTTGCCCGCTGAGCAAAAATGGGTACATTTAACCAAAATTACTCAGCGCGCACATCCGGCAAAATTGTGACCGTTTTGCGGGCTGAGCAAAACTGTCAAGAAAATATGTCAACATTTACCCAAATTTACTCAACACGCACAACCGGCAAAATTGTGACTGTTTTGTGTGCTTAACAAAACTGCCTGTTTTGCGCGCTACGTACATAATGTCTACATTTACCCAAAGTGACCTAGCACGCACAACCTGCTAAATTGTGACCGTTTTTCGCACTGACCAAACATGTCTACATTTAAACAAAATTACTCAACGCGCATTGCCGGCAAAATTGTGACCGTTTTGCGCGCTAGGCAAAACTTTCTACTCTACAATTAACCAAAATTACCAGCGCGCACACCAGGCAAAATTGTGACCGTTTTGCGTACTGCGCAAAAATGTCTACTTTTACCCAAAATTACCAACGCACACACCCGGCAAAATTGTGACCGTTTTGGGACTGAGCAAAAAAGTCAGTATTTGCCCAAACTTACGCAGCCCACACAACCGGTAAAATAGTGACCGTTTTGCGCGATGGGCAAAACTGTCTACATTTACCCAAAATTACCAGCGCGCACAACCGGCAAAATTGTGACCATTTTGCGCGCAACACAAATAATGGGTACATTTTCCCAAAATTACCCAACGCCCACAACCCGCAAAATTGTGACTGTTTTGCGCGCTGAGCACAAATGTCACCATTTAACCAAAGTGATTCAGCACGCACAACATGCAAAATTGTGACCTTTTTGCGCGCTGATCAAATATGTCTACATTTACCGAAAATTACTCAGCGCGCATAGCCGACAAAATTGTGACCGTTTTGCACGCTGGGCAAAACTGTCTACATTTACCCAAAAATTACCAACGCACACCCGACAAAATTGTGACCGTTTTGCGCGCTGCGCAAAAATCTCAACATTTACCTAAATTACTCAGCCCGCACAACCGGCAAAATTGTGACCATTTTGCGCACTGAGCAAAACTGTCTAAATTGTCCCAAAATTTCTCGGCACACACAACCTGCAAAATTGTGACCGTTTTGCACGCTGACCAAAAATGTCTACATCTACCCAAAATTACTCAACGCTCACAACCGGTCAAATTGTGACCATTTTGCGCGCTGAGCCATCAACATTTAACCAAAAATACTCAGCGCGCACAACCGGCGAAAATGTGACCGTTTTGCATGCTGAGCAAAACAGTCTACATCAACCCAAAATTACAAAATAGGTCAACATTTACCTCAACGCACACAACCGGCAAAATTGTGACCGTTTTGCGCGCTTAGCAAAACTGCCTACATTTACCCAAAATTACGCAGCGTGCACAGCCGGCAAAATTGTGACCGTTTTGTGCGCTGCGCAAAACTCTCTACATTTACCCAAAATTACCCAGCACGCATAACCGGCAAAATTATGACTGTTTTGCTCGCTGAACAAAACTGACTACATTTACCCAAAATTACCCAGTGCGCACAACCGGCAAAATTGTGACTGTTTTACGCTCTGTGCAAAAAATGTCTACATTTACCCAAAATTACCCAGCGTGCAAAACGGTCACAATTTTGCTCAGAATCGTGCTGGGCAAAAATGTTGACTTTTGCCCAAAATTGTCCTGCCCGCACAGTCGGCAATATTGTGAATGTTTTGCACCCTGAGCAAAACAGTATAAATTTGCCCAAAATTACGCAGCGCGCACAGCCGGCAAAATTGAGACCGTTTTGCACATTGAGAAAAATGCCTACATTTTCCCAAAATTAAGCAATGCGCACACTGACAAAATTGTGACTGTTGTGCGCGCTGAGCAAAACTGTCTAAATTTCCCCAAAATTACCTAGCGTGCACAACCGACAAAATTGCGACAGTTTTGCGCTTTGAGCAAAACTGTCAACATTCACCCAAAATTACCCAGTGCGCACAACCGGAAAAATTGTGACTGTTTTGCGCGCTGGGCAAAATTGTCTCCATTTACTCAAAATTACTCAGCTAGCACAACCCGCAAAATTGTGACTGTTTTGCACGCTACGCAAATAATGTCTACATTTATCCCAAGTGACCCAGTGCGCACAACCTGCTAAATTGTAACTGTTTTGCGTGCTGACCAAACATGTCTACATTTACCCAAAGTGACTCAGCGCGCACAACCGGCAAAATTGTGTCCGTTTTACGCGGTGGGTAAAAATTTCTACATTTACCCAAAATTACCAGCGCGCACACCCGGCAAAATTGTGGCTGTTTTGCGTACTGGGCAAAAATGTCTACTTTCACCCAAAATTACAGCGCACACAACTGGTAAAATTGTGTCTGTTTTGCTCGCTACGCAAAAAAATCAACATTTTCCCAAAAATATCAACGTTTGGCGTGCGGACCCAAAATGTCTACAGTTACCCAAAATTACTCAACGCTCACAATCGGTAGAATTGTGACCATTTTGCGCGCTGAGCAAAAATGTCTACTTTTAACCAAAATTACTCAGCCCGCACACCCGGCAAAAATGTGACCATTTTGCGTGCTTAACAAAACTGCCTGTTTTGCACGCTACGCAAATAATGTCTACATTTACCCAAAGTGACCCAGCGTGCACAACCTGCTAAATTGTGACCGTTTTTCGCACTGACCAAACATGTCTACATTTACCCAAACTGACTCAGCGCGCACAACCGGTAAAATTGTGGCCGTTTTGCGCACTGCGCAAATATGTCTACATTTAACCAAAATTACTCAGCGCGCACATCCGGCAAAAATATGACCGTTTTGCGTGACAAGCAAAACTGTCAACAAAATATGTCAACATTTACCCAAAATTACTCAACGCCCACTACCGGCAAAATTGTGACCATTTTGCGCACGGAGCCAAAATGTGAACATTTTAACCAAAATTACTCAGCGCGCACATCCGGTAAAAATGTGACAGTTTTGCGTGCTGAGCAAAACTGTCTACAATAACCCAAAATTACAAAATATGTCAACATTTTCCCAAAATTACTCAACGCACACAACCGGCAAAATTGTGACCGTTTTGCGCGCCGGGAAAAACTTTCTACATTTACCCAAAATTACCAGCGCGTAGACCCGACAAAATTGTGACCGTTTTACGTACTGCGCAAAAATGTCTTCTTTTACCCAAAATTACTAGCGCACACACCCGGCAAAATTGTGACCGTTTTGGCGCTGAGCAAAAAATTCAATATTTGCCCAAAATTAATGTGGCCCACACTACCGGCAAAATTGTGACTGTTTTGCGCGCTGGGCAAAACTGTCTACATTTCCCCAAAATTACCCGCGCGCAAAACCGGCAAAATTGTAACCATTTTGCGCGCAACGCAAATAATGTCTACATTTTCCCAAAATTACCCAGCGCTCACAACCCGCAAAATTGTGACTGTTTTGCACGCTGAGTACACATGTCACCATTTAAACAACGTGACCCATCGCACACAACCTGCAAAATTGTGACCTTTTTGCGAGCTGATCAAATATGTCTACATTTACCCAAAATTACTCAGCGCGCATAGCCGACAAAATTGTGACCGTTTTGCACGCTGTGCAAAACTGTCTGCATTTGCCCAAAAATTACCAACGCACACCCGACAAAATTGTGATCGTTTTGCGCGCTGCGCAAAAATGTCAACATTTACAAAAATTACGCAGCATGCACAACCGGCAAAATTGTGACCATTTTGCGCGCTGAGCAAAACTGTCTAAATTGCCCCAAAATTCATCAGCGCGCACAACCTGCAAAATTGTGACCGTTTTGCACGCTGACCAAAAATGTCTACAGCTACACAAAATTACTCAACTCTCACAACCAGCAAAATTGTGACCATTTTACGCGCGGAGCCAAAATGTCAACATTTAACCAAAATTACTCAGCGCGCACTTCCGGCAAAAATGTGACCATTTTGCGTGCCGAGCAAAACTCTCTACATTTACCCAAAATTACAAAATATGTCACCATTTACCCAAACTGACTCAGCGCGCACAACCGGTAAAATTGTGGCCCTTTTGCGCACTGCGCAAAAATGTCTACATTTAACCAAAATTACTCAGCGCGCACATCCGGCAAAAATATGACCGTTTTACGTGACAAGCAAAACTGTCAACAAAATATGTCAACATTTACCCAAAATTACTCAACGCCCACTACCGGCAAAATTGTGACCATTTTGCGCACGGAGCCAAAATGTGAACATTTTAACCAAAATTACTCAGCGCGCACATCCGGTAAAAATGTGACAGTTTTGCGTGCTGAGCAAAACTGTCTACAATAACCCAAAATTACAAAATATGTCAACATTTTCCCAAAATTACTCAACGCACACAACCGGCAAAATTGTGACCGTTTTGCGCGCCGGGAAAAACTTTCTACATTTACCCAAAATTACCAGCGCGTAGACCCGACAAAATTGTGACCGTTTTACGTACTGCGCAAAAATGTCTTCTTTTACCCAAAATTACTAGCGCACACACCCGGCAAAATTGTGACCGTTTTGGCGCTGAGCAAAAAATTCAATATTTGCCCAAAATTAATGTGGCCCACACTACCGGCAAAATTGTGACTGTTTTGCGCGCTGGGCAAAACTGTCTACATTTCCCCAAAATTACCCGCGCGCAAAACCGGCAAAATTGTAACCATTTTGCGCGCAACGCAAATAATGTCTACATTTTCCCAAAATTACCCAGCGCTCACAACCCGCAAAATTGTGACTGTTTTGCACGCTGAGTACACATGTCACCATTTAAACAACGTGACCCATCGCACACAACCTGCAAAATTGTGACCTTTTTGCGAGCTGATCAAATATGTCTACATTTACCCAAAATTACTCAGCGCGCATAGCCGACAAAATTGTGACCGTTTTGCACGCTGTGCAAAACTGTCTGCATTTGCCCAAAAATTACCAACGCACACCCGACAAAATTGTGATCGTTTTGCGCGCTGCGCAAAAATGTCAACATTTACAAAAATTACGCAGCATGCACAACCGGCAAAATTGTGACCATTTTGCGCGCTGAGCAAAACTGTCTAAATTGCCCCAAAATTCATCAGCGCGCACAACCTGTAAAATTGTGACCGTTTTGCACGCTGACCAAAAATGTCTACAGCTACACAAAATTACTCAACTCTCACAACCAGCAAAATTGTGACCATTTTACGCGCGGAGCCAAAATGTCAACATTTAACCAAATTTACTCAGCGCGCACTTCCGGCAAAAATGTGACCATTTTGCGTGCCGAGCAAAACTCTCTACATTTACCCAAAATTACAAAATATGTCACCATTTACCCAAACTGACTCAGCGCGCACAACCGGTAAAATTGTGGCCCTTTTGCGCACTGCGCAAAAATGTCTACATTTAACCAAAATTACTCAGCGCGCACATCCGGCAAAAATATGACCGTTTTGCGTGACAAGCAAAACTGTCAACAAAATATGTCAACATTTACCCAAAATTACTCAACGCCCACTACCGGCAAAATTGTGACCATTTTGCGCACGGAGCCAAAATGTGAACATTTTAACCAAAATTACTCAGCGCGCACATCCGGTAAAAATGTGACAGTTTTGCGTGCTGAGCAAAACTGTCTACAATAACCCAAAATTACAAAATATGTCAACATTTTCCCAAAATTACTCAACGCACACAACCGGCAAAATTGTGACCGTTTTGCGCGCCGGGAAAAACTTTCTACATTTACCCAAAATTACCAGCGCGTAGACCCGACAAAATTGTGACCGTTTTACGTACTGCGCAAAAATGTCTTCTTTTACCCAAAATTACTAGCGCACACACCCGGCAAAATTGTGACCGTTTTGGCGCTGAGCAAAAAATTCAATATTTGCCAAAAATTAATGTAGCCCACACTACCGGCAAAATTGTGACTGTTTTGCGCGCTGGGCAAAACTGTCTACATTTCCCCAAAATTACCCGCGCGCAAAACCGGCAAAATTGTAACCATTTTGCGCGCAACGCAAATAATGTCTACATTTTCCCAAAATTACCCAGCGCTCACAACCCGCAAAATTGTGACTGTTTTGCACGCTGAGTACACATGTCACCATTTAAACAACGTGACCCATCGCACACAACCTGCAAAATTGTGACCTTTTTGCGAGCTGATCAAATATGTCTACATTTACCCAAAATTACTCAGCGCGCATAGCCGACAAAATTGTGACCGTTTTGCACGCTGTGCAAAACTGTCTGCATTTGCCCAAAAATTACCAACGCACACCCGACAAAATTGTGATCGTTTTGCGCGCTGCGCAAAAATGTCAACATTTCCCAAAATTACGCAGCATGCACAACCGGCAAAATTGTGACCATTTTGCGCGCTGAGCAAAACTGTCTAAATTGCCCCAAAATTCATCAGCGCGCACAACCTGCAAAATTGTGACCGTTTTGCACGCTGACCAAAAATGTCTACAGCTACACAAAATTACTCAACTCTCACAACCAGCAAAATTGTGACCATTTTACGCGCGGAGCCAAAATGTCAACATTTAACCAAAATTACTCAGCGCGCACTTCCGGCAAAAATGTGACCATTTTGCGTGCCGAGCAAAACTCTCTACATTTACCCAAAATTACAAAATATGTCACCATTTACCCAAACTGACTCAGCGCGCACAACCGGTAAAATTGTGGCCCTTTTGCGCACTGCGCAAAAATGTCTACATTTAACCAAAATTACTCAGCGCGCACATCCGGCAAAAATATGACCGTTTTGCGTGACAAGCAAAACTGTCAACAAAATATGTCAACATTTACCCAAAATTACTCAACGCCCACTACCGGCAAAATTGTGACCATTTTGCGCACGGAGCCAAAATGTGAACATTTTAACCAAAATTACTCAGCGCGCACATCCGGTAAAAATGTGACAGTTTTGCGTGCTGAGCAAAACTGTCTACAATAACCCAAAATTACAAAATATGTCAACATTTTCCCAAAATTACTCAACGCACACAACCGGCAAAATTGTGACCGTTTTGCGCGCCGGGAAAAACTTTCTACATTTACCCAAAATTACCAGCGCGTAGACCCGACAAAATTGTGACCGTTTTACGTACTGCGCAAAAATGTCTTCTTTTACCCAAAATTACTAGCGCACACACCCGGCAAAATTGTGACCGTTTTGGCGCTGAGCAAAAAATTCAATATTTGCCAAAAATTAATGTAGCCCACACTACCGGCAAAATTGTGACTGTTTTGCGCGCTGGGCAAAACTATCTACATTTCCCCAAAATTACCCGCGCGCAAAACCGGCAAAATTGTAACCATTTTGCGCGCAACGCAAATAATGTCTACATTTTCCCAAAATTACCCAGCGCTCACAACCCGCAAAATTGTGACTGTTTTGCACGCTGAGTACACATGTCACCATTTAAACAACGTGACCCATCGCACACAACCTGCAAAATTGTGACCTTTTTGCGAGCTGATCAAATATGTCTACATTTACCCAAAATTACTCAGCGCGCATAGCCGACAAAATTGTGACCGTTTTGCACGCTGTGCAAAACTGTCTGCATTTGCCCAAAAATTACCGACGCACACCCGACAAAATTGTGATCGTTTTGCGCGCTGCGCAAAAATGTCAACATTTCCCAAAATTACGCAGCATGCACAACCGGCAAAATTGTGACCATTTTGCGCGCTGAGCAAAACTGTCTAAATTACTCAACTATTCATCAGCGCGCACAACCTGCAAAATTGTGACCGTTTTGCACGCTGACCAAAAATGTCTACAGCTACACAAAATTACTCAACTCTCACAACCAGCAAAATTGTGACCCTTTTGCGCGCGGAGCCAAAATGTCAACATTTAACCAAAATTACTCAGCGCGCACTTCCGGCAAAAATGTGACCATTTTGCGTGCCGAGCAAAACTCTCTACATTTACCCAAAATTACAAAATATGTCACCATTTACCCAAAATTACTCCACGCACACAACCAGCAAAATTGTGACCGTTTTGCGTGCTTTGCAAAACTGCCTACATTTACCTAAAATTACGCAGCGTGCACAGCCGGCAAAATTGTGAACGTTTTGCGTGCTGGGCAAAACTGGCTACATTACCCAAAATTACCAGCGCACACATCTGGCAAAATTGTGACCGTTTTGCGGGCTGCGCAAAACTGTCTACATTTACTCAAAATTACCAGCGCACACACCGGGCAAAATTGTGACCGTTTTGTGTGCTGCGCAAAACTCTCTACATTTTACCCAAAATTACCCAGCGCGCAGAACCGGCAAAATTGTGACTGTTTTGCGCGATGCACAAAACCGACAACATTTACCCAAAATTACCCAGTGCGCACAAACGACAAAATTGTGAATGTTTTGCGCGCTGCGCAAAAAATGTCTTCATTTACCCAAAATTACCCAGCGTGCAAAACGGTCACAATTTTGCTCAGAAGCGTGCTGGTCAAAAATGTTGACATTTGCCCAAAATTATCCAGCGCGCACAGCCGACAAAATTGTGACCGTTTTGCGCCCTGAGCAAAACAGTATAAATTTGCCCAAAATTACGCAGCGCGCACAGTCGGCAAAAATTGAGATCGTTTTGCACACTGCGAAAAATGCCTACATTTGCCCAAAATTAAGCAATGCGCACACCGGAAAAATTGTGACTGCTATGCGCGCTGAGCAAAACTGTCAAAATTTTCCCAAAATTACATAGCACGCACAACCGACAAAATTGCGACTGTTTTGCGCTTTGAGCAAAACAGTCTACATTCATCCAAAATTACCCAGCGCGCACAACCGACAAAAATGTGATAGTTTTGCGCGCCGGGCAAAAATGTGACAGTTTTGCGCGCTGGGCAAAATTTGTCTCCTTTTACTCAAAATTACCCAGTGCGCACAACCCGCAAAACTGTGACTGTTTTGCGCGCTACGTAAAAAATGTCTACATTTATCCAAAGTGACCCAGCGCGCACAACCTGCTAAATTGTGATCGTACCAAGCATGTCTACATTTACCCAAAGTGACTCAGCGCGCACAATCGGCAAATTGTGACCGTTTTGCTCGCTGAGCAAAAATGCCTACATTTAACCAAAATTACTCAGCATGCACATCCGGCAAAAATGTGACAGTTTTGCGTCATGAGCAAAACTGTCTACAAAATATGTCAACATTTACCCAAAATTACTCAACGCGCACAACCATCAAATTACGCAGCGTGCACAGCCGGCAAAATTGTGACCTTTTTGCGTGCTGATCAAATATGTCTACAATTACCCAAAATTACTCAGCGCGCATAGCCGACAAAATTGTGACCGTTTTGCACGCTGGGCAACACTGTCTACATTTACCCAAAAATTACCAACGCACACACGACCAAATTGTGACCGTTTTGAGCGCTGCGCAAAAATGTCATCATTTACCAAAATTACGCAGCCCGCACAACCGGCAAAATTGTGACCATTTTGCGCACTGAGCAAAACTGTCTAATTTGTCCCAAAATTCCTCAGTGCACACAACCTGCAAAATTGTGACTGTTTTGCACGCTGACCAAAAATGTCTACAGCTACACAAAATTACTCAGCGCGCACATCTGGCAAAAATGTGACCATTTTGCGTGCTGAGCAAAATTGTCTACATTAACCCAAAATTACCAATGCACACACCTGGCAAAATTGTGACCGTTTTATGCGCTACGCAAAACTGTCTACATTTACCCAAAATTACCAGCGCACACACCTGGCAAAATTGTGACCGTTTTGTGCCCTACGCAAAACTGTCTACATTTACCTAAAATTACCAGCGCACACACTTGGCAAAATTGTGACCGTTTTGTGCGCTGCGCAAAACTGTCTAAATTTACCCAAAATTACCCAGTGCGCAGAACCGGCAAAATTGTGACTGGTTTGCGCGCTGAGCAAAACTGACTACATTTACCCAAAATTACCCAGTGCACACAACCGGCAAAATTGTGACTGGTTTGCGCGCTGAGCAAAACTGACTACATTTACCCAAAATTACCCAGTGCACACAACCGGCAAAATTGTGACTGTTTTGCGCGCTGAGCAAAAAAGTCTACATTTACCCAAAATTACCCAGCGCGCAAAACGGTCACAATTTTGCTCAGAAGCGTGCTGGTCAAAAATGTTGACATTTGCCCAAAATTATCAAGCGCGCACAGTAGGCAAAATTGTGACCGTTTTGCGCCCTGAGCAAAACAGAATAAATTTGCCCAAAATTACGCAACGCGCACAGCCAACAAAATTGAGACCGTTTTGTACACAGAGAAAAATGTCTACATTTGCCCAAAATTACGCAATGCGCACACCGGAAAAATTGTGACTATTTTTGCGCGCTGAGCAAAACTGTCTAAATTTTGCCAAAATTACCTAGCGCGCACAACCGACAAAATTGCGACAGTTTTGCGCTTTGAGCAAAACTGTCTACATTCACCCAAAATTACCCAGTGTGCACAACAGGCAAAAATGTGACAGTTTTGCGCGCTGGGCAAAAATGTGACAGTTTTGCGCACTGGGCAAAAGTGTCTCCATTCACTCCAAATTACCCAGCGCGCACAACCCGCAAAATTGTGACTGTTTTGCGCGCTACGCAAAGAATGTTTACATTTACCCAAAGTGACATAGTGTGCACAACCTGCTAAATTGTGACCGTTTTGCGTGCCGACCAAACATGTCTACATTTACCCAAAGTGACGCAGCGCGCACAACCGGCAAAATTGTGACTGTTTTTCGCGCTGGGGAAAACTTTCTACATTAACCCAAAATTACCAGCGCGCACACCCGGAAAAATTGTGGCTGTTTTGCGTACTTGGCAAAAATGTCTACTTTCACCCAAAATTACCAGCGCGCACACCCAGCAAAATTGTGTCTGTTTTGGCTCGCTGTGCAAAAATATCAACATTTACCCAAAAATATCAACATTTTGCGTGCGGACCAAAAATGTCTACAGTTACCCAAAATTACTCAACGCTCACAATCCGCAGAATTGTGACCATTTTGCCCCCTGAGCAAAAATGTCTACATTTAATCAAAATTACTCACCGCGCACATCCGGCAAAAATATGACAGTTTTGCGTGCTGAGCAAAACTGTCAACAAAATATGTCAACATTTAACCAAAATTACTCAACGCGCACTACAGGCAAAATTTTGACTGTTTTGCATTCTTAGCATAACTACCAATATTTACATAAGATTACGTGCACAGCCGGCAAAATCGAGACCGGTTTGTGTGCTGGGCAAAACTGTCTACATTTACCCAAAATTACCAACGCACACACCCGGTAAAATTGTGACCGTTTTGCGGGCTGAGCAAAACCGTCTACATTTACCCCAAATTACCCATGGCGCACAACCGGCAAACTTGTGACCGTTTTGCGCGCTGAACAAAACTGTGTACATTTAACCAAAATTACCGAGCGAGCACAACCGGCAAAATTTTGACAGTTTTGCGCGCTGCGCAAAAAATGTCTACATTTATCCAAAATTACCCAGCGTGCACAACAGTCACAATTTTTACCGGTTGTGCACACATGGAAATTTTCGACATTTTTCCCAAGTGCGCAAAACGGTCAACATTTTTGTCGGTTGTTCACAGATGGCAAAATTGCGACCGTTTCGCGCGCTGTGCAAATATGTGTTCATTTGCCCAAAAATGCCTTGTGTCCACAGCCGGCAAAATTGTGAACGTTTTGCGTGCTGGGCAAAACTCGCTACATTACCCAAAATTACACACACCGGGCAAAATTTTGACCGTTTTAAGCGCTGCGCAAAACTCTCTACATTTACCCAAAATTAACCAGCGCGCAAAACCGGAAAAACAGTGACTGTTTTGCGCGCTGAACAAAACTGACTACATTTACCCAAAATTACCCAGTGCGCACAACTGTCAAAATTGTGACTGTGTTGCGCTCTGCGCAAAAAATGTCTACATTTACCCAAAATTACCCAGCATGCAAAACGGTCACAATTTTACTCAGAAGCGTGCTGGGCAAAAATGTTGACCTTTGGCCAAAATTATCCAGCCCGCACAGCCGGCAAAATTGTGACCGTTTTGCGCCCTGAGCAAAACAGTATAAAGTTGCCCAAAATTACGCAGCGCGCACAGCCAACAAAATTCAGACCGTTTTTGCACATGGAGGAAAATGACTACATTGGCCCAAAATTACGCAATGCGCACATCGGCAAAATTGTTACTGTTTTGCGCGCTGAGCAAAACTGTCTAAATTTTCCAAAATTACCTAGCGCGCACAACCAACAAAATTGCGACAGTTTTGCGCTTTGAGCAAAACAGTCTTCATTCTTCCAAAATTACCTAGCGCGCACAACCGACAAAAATGTGACAGTTTTGCGCGCTGGGAAAAAATGTGGTAGTTTTGCGCGCTGGGCAAAATTTGTCTCGTTTTACTCAAAATTACCCAGTGCGCACAACCCGCAAAACTGTGACCCAGCGCGCAAAACCTTCTAAAACGTGACCGTACCAAACATGTCTACATTTACCCAAAGTGACTTAGCGCGCACAACCATCAAAATTGAGACCGTTTTGCGCACTGAGAAAAAATGTCTACATTTAACCAAAATTACTCAGTGCGCACATCCGGTTAAAATGTGACAGTTTTGCGTGCTGAGCAAAACTGTCTTCAAAATATGTCAACATTTACCCAAAATTACGCAGCGCGCACAACCGTCAAAATTGCGACTGTTTTGCATACTTAGCAAAACTGCCTATATTTACCCAAAATTATGCAGCGTGCACAGCCGGTAAAATTGTGACCGGTCTGCGCGCAACGCAAATATTGTCAACATTTTCCCAAAATTACCCAGCGAACACAACCCGCAAAAATGTGACTGTTTTGCGCGCATAGCTCAAATGTCACCATTTAACCAATGTGACCCAGCGCGCACAACCTGCAAAATTGTGACCTTTTTGTGCGCTGATCAAATATGTCTACATTAACCCAAAATTACTCAGTGCGCATAGCCGACAAAATTGTTACAGTTTTGCACGCTGGGCAACCTGTCTACATTTACCCAAAAATTACCAACGCACACCCGACCAAATTGTGACCGTTTTGCGCGCTGCGCAAAAATGTCAACATTTACCAAAATTACTCAGCTCGCACAACCGGCAAAACTGTGACCATTTTGCGCACTGAGCAAAACTGTCTAAACTGTCCCAAAATTCCTTCACGCGCACAACCTGCAAAATTGTGACCGTTTTGCACGCTGACCAAAAAAGTCTACAGCTACCCAAAATTACTCAATGCCCACTACCGGCAAAATTGCGGCCATTTTGCGCACGGAGCCAAAATGTGAACAGTTAACCAAAATTACTCAGCCTGCACATCCGGCAAAAATGTGACAGTTTTGCGTGCTGAGCAAAACTGTCTACATTTACCCAAAATTACCAGTGCACACACCTGGAAAAATTGTGACCGTTTTGTGCGCTGCGCAAAACTGCCTACATTTACCCAAAATTACCCGCGCACATCCGGCAAAAATGTGACTGTTTTGCGGGCTGAGCAAAACTGTCTACATTTACCCAAAATTACCAGCGCACACACCTGGCAAAATTGTGACCATTTTGTGCACTGCGCAAAACTCTCTACATTTACCCAAAATTACACAGCGCGCAGAACCGGCAAAATTGTGACTGTTTTGCGCGCTGAGCAAAACTGACTACATTTACCCAAAATTACCCAGGGCAAACAACCGGCAAAATTGTGACTGTTTTGCGCGCTGCGCAAAAAATGTCTACATTTACCCAAAATTACGCAATGCGCACACTGGCAAAATTGTGACTGTTTTGCGCGCTGAGCCAAACAGTCTAAATTTTCCCAAAATTACCTAGCGCGCACAACCGACAAAATTGCGACAGTTTTGCGCTTTGAGCAAAAACTGTCTGCATTCACCCAAAATCAGTGAGCAAAACCGACAAAAATGTGACAATTTTGCACGCTGGGCAAAAATGTGACAGTTTTGCGCACTGGGAAAAATTGTCTCCATTTACTCAAAATTACCCCGCACGCACAACCCGCAAAATTGTGACAGTTTTGCACGCAACGCAAATAATGTCTACATTTATTCAAAGTGACCTTGTGCGTACCACCTGCTAAATTGTGACCGTTTTGCGTGCTGACCAAACATGTCTACATTTACCCAAAGTGACTCAGCACGCACAACCGGCAAAATTGTGACCGTTTTACGCACTGGGCAAAATAGTCTACATTTACTCAAAATTACCCTGCGATCACAACCCGCAAATTTGTGACCGTTTTGCGTGCTGGGTAAAACTTTCTACATTTACCCAAAATCACAAGCGCGCACACCCGGAAAAATTGTGGTTGTTTTGCGTCCTGGGCCAAAATGTCTACTTTCAACCAAAATTACCAGCGCACACACCCCGCAAAATTGTGTCTGTTTTGCTCGCTGCGCAAAAATATCAACATTTACCCAAAAATATCAACGTTTTGCGTGCGGACCAAAAATGTATACATTTACCCAAAATTACTAAACGCTCACAATCGGCAGAATTGTGAGCATTTTGCGCGCTGAGCAAAAATGTCTACATTTAACCAAAATTACTCAGCGCGCACATCCGGCAAAAAAATGACCGTTTTGCGTGACGAGCAAAACTGTCAACAAAAGATGTCAACATTTACCCAAAATTACTCAACGCCCACTACCGGCAAAATTGTGACCATTTTGCGCGCGGAGCCAAAATGTGAACATTTGAACATTTTAACCAAAATTACTCAGCGCGCACATCCGGTAAAAATGTGACAGTTTTGCGTGCTGAGCAAAACTGTCTACAATAACCCAAAATTACAAAATATGTCAACATTTTCCCAAAATTACTCAACGCACACAACCGGCAAAATTGTGACCGTTTTACGTGCTTAGAAAAACTGCCTACATTTACCTAAAATTACGCAGCGTGCACCTCCGGCAAAATTGGGCAAAACTGCCTACATTTAGCCAAAATTACAAGCGCACACACCTGGTAAAATTGTGACTGTTTTGTGCGCTGCGCAAAACTGTCTACATTTACCCAAAATTACCAGCGCACACACCCACCCGGCAAAATTGTGACTGTTTTGTGCGCTGCGCAAAACTGTCTACATTTACCCAAAATTACCAGCGCACACACCCGGCAAAATTGTGACCGTTTTGTGCGCTGCGCAAAACTCTCTACATTTACCCAAAATTACCCAGCGCGCACAACCGGCAAAATTGTGACTGTTTTGCGCGATGCGCAAAAAATGTCTACATTTACCCAAAATTACCCAGGGCGCACAACTGGCAAAATTGTTACTGTTTTGCGCGATGCGCAAAAAATGTCTACTTTTACCCAAAATTACCCAGCGTGCAAAACGGTCACAATTTTGCTCAGAAGCGTGTCAAAAATGTTGACATTTGCCGAAAATTATGCCGCACGCACAGCCGGCAAAATTGTGACCTTTTTGCTCCCAGAGCAAAACAGTATAAATTTGCCCAAAATTATGCAGCGCGCACATCCGGCATAATTGAGACCGTTTTGCACACTGAGAAAAATGTGTACATTTGCCCAAAATTACGCAATGCGCACACCGGTAAAATTGTGACTGTTTTGCGCGCTAAGCAAAACAGTCTAAATTTTCCCAAAATTACCTAGCGCGCACAACTGAAAAAATTGCGACAGTTTTGCGCTTTGAGTAAAGCTGTCTACATTCACCCAAAATTAACCAGTGCGCACAACCGGAAAAAATGTGACAGTTTTACGCGCTGGACAAAAATGTGACAGTTTTGCGTACTGGGCAAAAGTGTCTCCATTTACTTAAAATTACCCAGCGCTCACAACCAGCAAAATTGTGACTGTTTTGCGAGCTACGCAAAGATGTCTACATTTACACAAAGTGACCTAGTGCGCACAACCTGCTAAATTGTGACCGTTTTGAGTGCTGACCAAACATGTCTACATTTACCCAAAGTGACTCAGCGCGCACAACCCGTAAAATTATGACCGTTTTGCGCGCTGGGCAAAATAGTCTACATTTAATCAAAATTACCCTGCGATCACAACCCGCAAAATTATGACCGTTTTGCGTGCTGGGTAAAACTTTCTACATTTACCCAAAATGACCAGCGCGCGCACCCGGCAAAATTGTTGTTGTTTTGTGTACATTTACGCAAAATTACCCAGTGCTCACAACTGGCAAAATTGTGACTGTTTTGCGCGATGCGCAAAAAAAGTCTACATTTACCCAAAACGTTGCTATGTGACAGTTTTGCGCGCTGGGCAAAATTTGTCTCCTTTTTTTTACTCAAAATTACCCAGCGCGTACAACCCGCAAAACTCTGACTGTTTTGCGCGCTACGCAAAAAATGTCTACATTTGTCCAATGTGACCCAGCGCGCACAGCCTGCTAAATTGTGACCGTACAAAACATGTCTACATTTACCCATAGTGACTCAGCACGCACAACCGGCAAAATTGTGACCGTTTTGTGCGCTGAGCAAAAATGTCTACATTTAACCAAAATTACTCAGCGCACACATCCGGCAAAAATGTGACAGTGTTGCGTGCTAAGCAAAACTGTCTACAATATATGTCAACATTTACCATAAATACTCAACGCGCACAACCGTCAAAATTGCAACAGTTTTGCATGCTAAGCAAAACTGCGTACATTTACCCAAAATTACGCAGCGTGCACGGTCGGCAAAACCCAAAATTACGTAGCGTGCACGGCAAAATTGTGACCAGTTTACGCGCAACGCAAATAATGTCTACATTTTCCCAAAATTACCCAGCGCCCACAACCCGCAAAATTGTGAATGTTTTGCGCGCTGAGCACAAATGTCACCATTTAACCAAAGTGACCCATCGCGCACTACCTGCAAAATTGTGACCTTTTTGCACGCGGATCAAATATGTCAACATTTACACAAAATTACTCAGCGCGCATAGCCGACAAAATTGTGAACGTTTTGCACGCTAGGCAACACTGTATACATTTACCCAAAAAATACCAACGCATACCCGACCAAATTGTGACTGTTTTGAGCGCTGCACAAAAATGTCAACATTTACCAAAATTACTCAGCCCGCACAACCGGCAAAATTGTGACCATTTTGCGCACTGAGCAAAACTGTCTAAATTGTCCGAAAATTCGTCAGCGCGCACAACCTGGAAAATTGTGACCGTTTTACACGCTGCCAAAAAATGTTTACAGCTACCCAAAATTATTCAGCGCCCACTACCGGCAAAATTGTGACCGTTTTGTGTGCGGAGCCATAATGTGAACATTTAACCAAAATTACTCAGCGCACACAACCGGCAAAATTGTGACCGTTTTGCGTGCTTAGCAAAAGTGCCTACATTTACCAAAAATTACGCAGCGTGCACAGCCGACAAAATTGTGAACGATTTGCGAGCTGGGCAAAACTATATACATTTTCACAAAATTACCAGCGCACACACCTGGCAAAATTGTGACCGTTTTGTACGCTGCGCAAAACTGTCAACATTTACCCAAAATTACCAGCGCACACACCTGGCAAAATTGTGACCGTTTTGTGCGCTGCGAAAAACTGTCTACATTTACCCAAAATTACCAGCGCTCACATCTGGCAAAATTGTGAGCGTTTTGTGGGCTGCGCAAAACTGTCTACATTTACCTAAAATTACCCAGCGCGCAGAACCTGCAAAATTGTGACTGTTTTGCGCCCTGAGCAAAACTGACTACAATTACCCAAAATTACCCAGTGCGCACAACCGGCAAAATTGTTCCTGTTTTGCGTGCTGCGCAAAAAATGTCTACATTTACCCAAAATTACACAGCGTGCAAAACGGTCACAATTTTGCTCAGAAGCGTGCTGGTCAAAAATGTTGACATTTGCCCAAAATTATCCAGCGCGCACAGCCGGCAAAATTGTGACGGTTTTGCGCCCAGAGCAAAAAAGTATAAATTGCCCAAAATTACGCAGCGCGTACATCCGGCAAAATTGAGACCGTTTTGCACACTGCGAAAAAGGTATACATTAGCCCAAAATTACGCAATACGCACACCAGCAAAATTGTGACTGTTTTGCACGCTGAGCAAAACAGTCTAAATTGTCCTAAAATTACATAGCGCGCACAACCGACAAAATTGCGACAGTTTTGCGCTTTGAGGAAAACTGTCTAAATTCACCCAAAATTACCCAGTGCGCACAACTGGCAAAAATGTGACAGTTTTGCGCACTGGGCAAAATTGTCTCCATTTACCCAAAATTACCCAACGCGCACAACCCGCAAAATTGTGACTGTTTTGTGCGCTACGCAAAGAATGTCTACATTTATCCAAGTGACCGAGTGCACACAACCTGCTAAATTGTGACCGTTTTGCATGCTGACCAAACATGTCTATCTTTACCCAAAGTGACACAGCGCGCACAACCGGTAAAATTGTGACTGTTTTGCGCGCTGGGCAAAATAGCCTACATTTACTCAAAATTTTCCTGCGATCACAAACCGCAAAATTGTTACCATTTTGCGCGCTGGGTAAAACTTTCTACATTTACCCAAAATTACCAGCGCGCACACCCGGCAAAATTGTGGCTGTTTTGCGTACAGGGCAAAAATGTCTACTTTCACCCAAAATTACCAGCGCACACACCCTGCAAAATTGTGTCTGTTTTGCTCGCTGCAGAAAAATATCAATATTTACCCAAAAATATCAACGTTTTGCGTGCGGACCAAAAATGTCTATAGTTACCAAAATTACTCAGCGCTCACAATCGGCAGAATTGTGACCATATTGCGCGCTGAGCAAAAATGTCTACATTTAACCAAAATTACTCAGCGCGCACATCCGGCAAAAATGTGACCTTTTTGCGTGCTGAGCAAAACTGTCAACAAAATATGTCAACATTTACCCAAAATTACTCAACGCGCACAACCGGCAAAATTGTGACCGTTTTAATGCTTAGCAAAACTGCCTACATTTACCTAAAATTACGCAGCGGGCACAGCCGGCAAAATTGTGACCGGTTTGTGTGCTGGGCAAAACTGTCTACATTTACCCAAAATTACCAACGCACACACCCGGCAAAATTGTGACCGTTTTGCGTCCTGAGCAAAACTGTTTACCTCTACCCCAAATTACCCAGTGCGCACAACCGGCAAAATTGTGACCGTTTTGCACGCTGCCCAAAAAATGTCTACTGCTAACCAAAATTACTCAACGCTCATAACCAGCAAAATTGTGACAATTTTGCGCGCGGAGCCAAAATGTCAACATTTAACCAAAATAACTCGGCGCGCACTTCCGGGAAAATTGTGACCGTTTTGCGTGCCGAGCAAAACTGTCTACATTTACCCAAAATTACAAACAATGTTAACCTTTACCCAAAATTACTCAACGCACACAACCGGAAAAATTGTGACCGTTTTGCGTGCTTAGCGAAACTGCCTACATTTACCTAAAATTACGCAGCGTGCACAGCCGGCAAAATTGTGACCGTTTTGCGTGCTTAGCGAAACTGCCTACATTTACCTAAAATTACGCAGCGTGCACAGCCGGCAAAATTGTGAACGTTTTGCGTGCTAGGCAAAACTGGCTACATTACCCAAAATTACCAACGCACACACCGAGCAAAATTGTGACCGTTTTGTGCGCTACGCAAACCTATCTACATTTACCCAAAATTACCCAGCGCGCATAACCGGCAAAATTGTGACTGTTTTGTGCGCTGCGCAAAAAATGTCTACATTTACCCAAAATTACCCAGCGTGCAAAACGGTCACAATTTTGCTCAGAAGCATGCTGGTAAAAAATGTTCACATTTGCCCAAAATTATCCAGCGCGCACAGCCGGTAAAATTGTGACCTTTTGCGCCCGGAGCAAAACTGTATAAATTTGCCCAAAATTACGCAGCGCGCACTACCGGTAAAATTGAGACCGTTTTGCACACTGAGAAAAATGTTTACATTTCCCCAAAATTACGCGATGCGCACGCCGGCAAAATTGTGACTGTTTTGCGCACTAAGCAAAAGTGTCTCCATTTACTCAAAATTACCCAGCGCACATAACCTGCTAAATTGTGACCGTTTTGCGTGCTGACCAAGCATGTCTACATTTACCTAAGGTGACTCAGCGCGCACAACCAGTAAAATTATGACCGTTTTGCGCGCTGGGCAAAAGAGTCTACATTTACGCAAAATTACACTGCGATCACAACCCGCAAAATTGTTACCGTTTTGCGCTGGGTAAAACTTTCTACATTAACCCAAAATTACCAGCGCGCACACCCGGCAAAATTATGGCTGTTTTGCGTACTGGGCAAAAATGTCTACTTTAACCCAAAATTACCAGCGCTCACACCCGGCAAAATTGTGTCTGTTTTGCTCGCTGCACAAAAATATCAACATTTACCCAAAAATATCAACGTTTTGCGTGCGGACCAAAAATGTCTACATTTACCCAAAATTACTCAACGCTCACAATCGGCAGAATTGTGACCATTTTGCGCGCTGAGCAAAAATGTCTACATTTTACCAAAATTACTCAGCGCGCACATCCGGCAAAAATGTGACCGTTTTGCGTGCTGAGCAAAACTGTCAACAAAATATGTCAACATTTACACAAAATTACGCAACGCGCACAACCTGCAAAATTGTAACTATTTTGCATGCTTAGAAAAACTGCCTACATTTACCTAAGATTACGACAGCCGGCAAAATTGTGACCGGTTTGTGTGCTGGGCAAAACTGTCGACATTTACCCAAAATTACCAACGCACACACCCCGGCAAAATTGTGACCATTTTGCGTTCTGCGCAAAACTGTCTACATTTATAGCAAATTACCCTGTGCGCACAACCGGCAAAATTGTGACCGTTTTGCGCGCAGAGCAAAACTGTCTATATTTAACCAAAATTACCGAGGGCGCACAACCGGCAAAATTTTGACTGTTTTGCGCGATGCGCAAAAAATGTCTACATTTACCCAAAATTACCCAGCGTGCACAACAGTCACAATTTTTGCCGGTTGTGCACACATGGCAATTTTCGACATTTTTCCTCAGTGCGCAAACCGGTCAACATTTTTGTCGGTTGTTCACATATGGCAAAATTGCGACCGTTTCGCGCGCTGTGCAAATATGTGTTCATTTGCCCTAAAATACCATGTGTCCACAGCCGGCAAAATTGTGAACGTTTTGCGTGATGGGCAAAACTGGCTACATTACCCAAAATTACCAGCGCACACACCGAGCAAAATTCTGACCGTTTTATGCGCTGTGCAAAACTCTCTACAATTACCCGCAAAATTTTGACCGTTTTCCGTGCAACGCAAATAATGTCTACATTTTTGCAAAATTACCCTGCGCCCACAACCCGCAAAATTGTGACTGTTTTGCGCGCTGAGCACAAATGTCACCATTTAAACATAGTGACCCAGCGTGCACAACCTGCAAAATTGTGACCTTTTGCGCGCTGATCAAATATGTCTACATTTACCCAAAATTACGCAGTGCGCAAAGCCTACAAAATTGTGACCGTTTTGCACACTGGGCAAAACTGTCTGCATTTACCCAAAAATTACCCACGCACACCCGACAAAAGTGTGACCGTTTTGCGCGCTGCGCAAAAATGTTAACATTTACCAAAATTACTCAGCCCGCACAACCGGTAAAATTGTGACCATTTTGCGCGCGGAGCAAAACTGTCTAAATTGTCCCAAAATTCCTCAGCGCGCACAACCTGCAAAATTGTGACCGTTTTGCACGCTGCCCAAAACTGTCTACAGCTATCCAAAATTACTCAACGCTCACAACCGGAAAAATTGTGACCATTTTACGTGCGGAGCCAAAATGTCAACATTTAACCAAAATTACTCAGCGCGCACTTCCGGCAAAAATGTGACCGTTTTGCGTGCCGAGCAAAACTGTCTACATTTACCCAAAATTACAAAATATGTCAACATTTACCCAAAATTACTCAACACACACAACCGGCAAAATTGTTACCGTTTTGCATGCTTAGCAAAACTGCCTACATTTACCTAAAATTGCGCAGCGTGCACAGCCGGCAAAATTGTGAACGTTTTGCGTGCTGGGCAAAACTGCCTACATTTACCCAAAATTACAAGCGCACACACCTGGCAAAATTGTGACCGTTTTGTACGCAGCGTAAAACTATCTACATTTACCCAAAATTACCCAGTGCGCAGAACCGGAAAAGTTGTGACTGTTTTATGCGCTGAACAAAACTGACTACATTTACCCAAAATTAACAGTGCACACAACCGGCAAAATTGTGACTGTTTTGCGCTCTGCGCAAAAAATGTCTACATTTACCCAAAATTACCCAGCATGCAAAACGGTCACAATTTTGCGCAGAAGCGTGCTAGGCAAAAATGTTGACATTTGCCCAAAATTATCCAGTGCGTACAGCCGGTAAAATTTTGACCGTTTTGCGCCCTGGGCAAAACAGCATAAATTTGCTCAAAATTACGGAGCGCGCACATCCGGCTAAATTGAGACCGTTTTGCAAACTGAGAAAAATGCCTACATTTGCCCAAAATTACGCAATGTGCACACCGGCAAAATTGTGACTGTTTTGCACGCTGTGGAAAACTGTCAAAATTTTCTTAAAATTACCAAGCGCGCACAACCGACAAAATTGCGACAGTTTTGCGCTTTGAGCAAAATTGTCTACATTCACCAAAAATTACCCAGTGCGCACAACCGGCAAAAATGTGACAGTTTTGCGCGCTGGGCAAAAATGTCTCCATTTAATCAAAATTACCCAACGCACACAACCGGCAAAATTGTGACTGTTTTGCGCTCTATGCAAAAAATGTCTACATTTTTATCCAAAGTGACCCAGCGCGCACAACCTGCTAAATTGTGACCGTACCAAACATGTCTACATTTACCCAAAGTGACTCAGCGCGCACAACCGGCAAAATTGTGACCGTTTTGCGCTCTGAGTAAAAATGTCTACATTTAACCAAATTTACTCAGCGAGCAAAGCCGGCAAAATTGTGACCGTTTTGCGCACGGGGCAAAACTTTCCTCATTTACCCAAAATTACCAGCGCGCACACCAGGCAAAACTGTGACCGTTTTGCGCACTGATCAAAAATGTCTACTTTTACCCAAAATTAACAGCGCCCACACCCGGCAAAATTGTGACAGTTTTGCGCACTGAGCAAAAAAGTCAATATTTGTCCAAAATTACGCAGCCCGCACAACCGGCAAAATTGTGACTATTTTGCACGTTGGGCAAAACAGTCTACAATTGCCCAAAATTACCCAGCGCGGACAACCGGCAAAATTGTGACCGTTTTGCGCACAACGCAAATAATGTCTTCATTTGCCCAAAATTAACCAGCACCCACAACCCGCAAAATTATGACTGTTTTGCACGCTGAGCACAAATGTCACCATTTATCCAAAGTGACCCAGCGTGCTCAACCTGCAAAATTATGACCTTTTTGCGCGCAGATCAAATATGTCTAAATTTACCCAAAATTACTCAGCGCGCATAGCCGACAAAATTGTGACCGTTTGGCACGCTGGACAAAACTGTCTACACTTACACAAAAATTACAACCGCAAACCCGACAAAATTGTGACCGTATTGCGAGCTGCGTAAAAATATTAACATTTACCCAAAATTACTCAGCCCACACAACCGGCAAAAATGTGACCATTTTGCGCGCTGAGAAAAACTGTCTAAATTGTCCCAAAATTCCTCAGCGTGCATAACCTGCAAAATTGTGACCGTTTTGCACGCTGACCAAAATGTCAATATTTAACCAAAATTACTCAGTGCGCACTTCCGGCAAAAATGTGAACGTTTTGCATGCCGAGCAAAACTGTCTACATTTACCCAAAATTACTCAACGCACACAACCGGCAAAATTGTGACCGTTTTGCGTGCTTAGCAAAACTGCCTACATTTAAATAAAATTACGCAGCGTGCACAGCTGGAAAAATTGTGAACGTTTTGCGTGCTGGGCAAAACTGTCGATATTTACCAAAAATTACCGAGCGCGCACAACCGGAAAAATTGTGACGGTTTTGCGCGCTGCGCAAAAAATGCCTACATTTACCCAAAATTACCCAGCGTGCACAACGGTCACAATGTTTACCAATTGCGCGCACATGGCAATTTTCGACATTTTGGCCCAGTGCGCAAAATGGTCAACATTTTTGTCGGTTGTTCACACATGGCAAAATTGTGACCGTTTCGTACCCAGTGCAAAGATGTGTTCATTTACCCAAAATTGCCATGACAACTGGCAAAAGTTGAGATCGTTTTGCGTGCTCGGAAAAAATGTTGACATTTACCCAAAATTATCCTGCGCGCACAGCCGGCAAAATTTTGACCGTTTTGCGCCCTGAGCAAAACAGTATAAGTTTGCCCAAAATTACGCAGCGCGCACAACCGGCAAAATTGATGCCGTTTTGCACGCTGAGCAAAAATGCGTACATTTGCCCAAAAGTACTCAACGCGCACAACCGGCAAAATTGTGACAGTTTTGTACGCTGAGCAAAACTGTCTAAATTTTCCAAAACTTACCCATCGCGCACGACCAGCAAAATTTTAACCGTTTTGCGCGCTAGGAAAAAATGTTTACATTTAACCATAATTACCCAGTGCGCACCACCGGTAAAAATGAGACAGTTTTGCGCGCTGGGCAAAATTGTCTACATTTACTCAAAATTACCCAGCGCGCACAACCCGCAAAATTGTGACCGTTTTGCGCGCTGACCAAATAATCCTACATTTACCCAAAGTGACTCAACGCGCACAACCCGCAACATTGTGACCGTTTCGTGCGCTGACCAAATATGTCCACATTTAACCAAAGTGACTCAGCGTGCACAACCGACAAAATTGTGACCATTTTGCGCACTGGTCAAAATAGTCTACATTTACCCAAACTTACCCTGTGATCAAAACCCGTAAAATTGTGACCGTTTTGCGCGCTGGGTAAAACTTTTTACATTTACCCAAAATTACCAGCGCGCACACCCGGCAAAATTGTGACCGTTTTGCGCGCTGCGCAAAAATATCAACATTTACCCAAAATTACGCGCCTGCACAACCGGCAAAATTGTGGTCCTTTTGCGCGCTGGACAAAACTGTCTACATTTAACTAAAATAACGCAGCGCGTACAACCGGCAAAATTGTGACCGTTTTGCGCGCGACGCAAATATTGTTTACATTCACCCAAAATTACCTAGCGCCCACAACCCGCAAAATTGTGACTGTTTAGCACGCTGCGCAAAAATGTCAACATTTACCCAAAGTTACTCAACCCGCACAACCGGCAAAATTGTGACCGTTTCGCACGCTGAGTAAATGTCTAAATTTTCTCAAAATTCTTCAGCGCGCACAACCATCAAAATTGTGACTGTTTTGCACGCAGCCCAAAAATGTCTACAGTAACTCAAAATTACTCAACGCTCACAATCAGAAAAATTGTAACCATTTTGAGCGCCGAGCAAAAATGTCAACATTTTACAAAAATTACTCAGCGCGCACATCCGGCAAAAATGTGACTGTTTTGCGTGCTGATCAAAACTGTCTACAACATATGTCAACATTTACCCAAAATTGCTAAACGCGCACAACCGGCAAAATTGTGACCGTTTTTTGTGCCGAGAAAAAAGTCAATATTTGCTCAAAATTACACAGCCCGCACAACCGGTAAAATTGTAACCGTTTTGCGCGCTGGGCAAAACTGTCAACCTTTACCCAAAATTACACAGCGCTCACAACCGGCAAAATTGTGATCGTTTTGCGCGCAACGCAAATAATGTCTACATTTACCCAAAATTACCTAGCGCCCTTAACCCGCAAAATTGTGACTGTTTTGCGCGCTGAGGACAAATGTCACCATTTACCCAAACTGACCCAGCGCGCACAACCTGCAAAATTGTGACCTTTTTTACGCGCTTATCAAATATTTCTACCTTTACCCAAAGTTACTCAGCGCCCATAGCCGACAAAATTGTGACCGTTTTGCGCGCTGCACAAAAATGTCAACATTTACCAAAATTACTCGGCCTGCACAACCGGCAAAACTGTGACCATTTTGCGCACTGAGCAAAACTGTCTAAACTGTCGCAAAATTCCTCCGCGCGCACAACCTGCAAAATTGTGACCGTTTTGCGTGCTTAGCAAAAATGTCTACAGCTACCCAAAATTACTCAATGCCCACTACCGGCAAAATTGCGGCCATTTTGGGCACGGAGCCAAAATGTGAACAGTTAACCAAAATTACTCAGCCTGCACAGCCGGCAAAAATGTGACCGTTTTACGTGCTTAGCAAAACTGTCTACATTTACCCAAAATTACTCAGCGCGCACAACCGTTAAAATTGCGACTGTTTTGCATGCTTAGCAAAACTGCCTATATTTAGCCAAAATTACGCAGCGTGCACAGCCGGCAAAATTGTGACCGGTTTACGCGCAACGTAAATAATGTCAACATTTTCCCAAAATTACCCAGCGCCCACAACCCGCAAAAATGTGACTGTTTTGCGCGCTGAGCTCAAATGTCACCATTTAACCAATGTGACCCAGCGCGCACAACCTGCAAAATTGTGACCTTTTTGCGCGCTGATGAAATATGTCTACATTAACCCAAAATTACTCAGCGCGCATAGCTGACAAAATTGTGACAGTTTTGCACGCTGGGCTACCTGTCTACATTTACCCAAAAATTACCAACGCAAACCCGACCAAATTGTGACCGTTTTGCGCGCTGCGCAAAAATGTCAACATTTACCAAAATTACTCAGCACGCACAACCGGCAAAACTGTGACCATTTTGCGCACTGAGCAAAAATGTCTAAATTGTCCCAAAATTCCTTCACGCGCACAACCTGCAAAATTGTGACCGTTTTGCACGCTGACCAAAAAATTCTACAGCTACCCAAAATTACTCAATGCCCACTACCGGCAAAATTGCGGCCATTTTGCGCACGGAGCTAAAATGTGAACAGTTAACCAAAATTACTCAGCCCGCACAGCCGGCAAAAATGTGACCGTTTTGCGTGCTGAGCAAAACTGTCTACATTTACCCAAAATTACCATTGCACACACCTGGCAAAATTGTGACCGTTTTGTGCGCTGCGCAAAACTGCCAACATTTACCCAAAATTACCCGTGCACATCCGGCAAAAATGTGACTGTTTTGCGGGCTGAGCAAAAGTGTCTACATTTACCCAAAATTACCAGCGCACACACCTGGCAAAATTGTGACCATTTTGTGCGCTGCGCAAAACTATCTACATTTACCCAAAATTACACAGCGCGCAGAACCGGCAAAATTGTGACTGTTTTGCGCGCTGAGCAAAACTGACTACATTTACCCAAAATTACCCAGGGCGAACAACCGGCAAAATTGTGACTGTTCTGCGCGCTGCGCAAAAAATGTCTACATTTACCCAAAATTACGCAATGCGCACACCGGCAAAATTGTGACTGTTTTGCGCGCTGAGCAAAACAGTCTAAATTTTCCCAAAATTACCTAGCGCGCACAACCGACAAAATTGCGACAGTTTTGCGCTTTGAGCAAAACTGTCTACATTCACCCAAAATCAGTGCGCACAACCGGCAAAAATGTGACAATTTTGCACTCTGGGCAAAAATGTGACAGTTTTGCGCACTGGGAAAAATTGTCTCCATTTACTCAAAATTACCCAGCGCGCACAACCCGCAAAATTGTGACAGTTTTGCACGCTACGCAAATAATGTCTACATTTATTCAAAGTGACCTTGTGCGCACCACCTGCTAAATTGTGACCGTTTTGCGTGCTGACCAAACATGTCTACATTTACCCAAAGTGACTCAGCACGCACAACCGGTAAAATTGTGACCGTTTTGCGTGCTGGGTAAAACTTTCTACATTTACCCAAAATTACAAGCGCGCACACCCGGAAAAATTGTGGCTGTTTTGCGTATTGGGCCAAAATGTCTACTTTCCCCCAAAATTACCAGCGCACACACCCCGCAAAATTGTGTCTGTTTTGCTCGCTGCGCAAAAATATCAACATTTACCCAAAAATATCAACGTTTTGCGTGCGGACCAAAAATGTATACATTTACCCAAAATTACTAAACGCTCACAATCGGCAGAATTGTGACCATTTTGCACGCTGCGCAAAAATGTCTACATTTAACCAAAATTACTCAGCGCGCACATCCGGCAAAAATATGACCGTTTTGCGTGACAAGCAAAACTGTCAACAAAATATGTCAACATTTACCCAAAATTACTCAACGCCCACTACCGGCAAAATTGTGACCATTTTGCGCACGGAGCCAAAATGTGAACATTTTAACCAAAATTACTCAGCGCGCACATCCGGTAAAAATGTGACAGTTTTGCGTGCTGAGCAAAACTGTCTACAATAACCCAAAATTACAAAATATGTCAACATTTTCCCAAAATTACTCAACGCACACAACCGGCAAAATTGTGACCGTTTTGCGCGCCGGGAAAAACTTTCTACATTTACCCAAAATTACCAGCGCGTAGACCCGGCAAAATTGTGACCGTTTTACGTACTGCGCAAAAATGTCTTCTTTTACCAAAAATTACTAGCGCACACACCCGGCAAAATTGTGACAGTTTTGGCGCTGAGCAAAAAAGTCAATATTTGCCCAAAATTAATGTAGCCCACACTACCGGCAAAATTGTGACCGTTTTGCGCGCTGGGCAAAACTGTCTACATTTACCCAAAATTACCAGCGCGCAAAACTGGCAAAATTGTAACCATTTTGCGCGCAACGCAAATAATGTCTACATTTTCCCAAAATTACCCAGCGCTCACAACCCGCAAAATTGTGACAGTTTTGCACGCTGAGTACACATGTCACCATTTAAACAAAGTGACCCATCGCACACAACCTGCAAAATTGTGACCTTTTTGCGAGCTGATCAAATATGTCTACATTTACCCAAAATTACTCAGCGCGCATAGCCGACAAAATTGTGACCGTTTTGCACGCTGTGCAAAACTGTCTGCATTTACACAAAAATTACCAACGCACACCCGACAAAATTGTGATCGTTTTGCGCGCTGCGCAAAAATGTCAACATTTACCAAAATTACTCAGCATGCACAACCGGCAAAATTGTGACCATTTTGCGCGCTGAGCAAAACTGTCTAAATTGCCCCAAAATTCATCAGCGCGCACAACCTGCAAAATTGTGACCGTTTTGCACGCTGACCAAAAATGTCTACAGCTACACAAAATTACTCAACTCTCACAACCAGCAAAATTGTGACCATTTTCCGCGCGGAGCCAAAATGTCAACATTTAACCAAAATTACTCAGCGCGCACTTCCGGCAAAAATGTGACCATTTTGCGTGCCGAGCAAAACTCTCTACATTTACCCAAAATTACAAAATATGTCACCATTTACCCAAAATTACTCCACGCAAACAACCAGCAAAATTGTGACCGTTTTGCGTGCTTAGCAAAACTGCCTACATTTACCTAAAATTACGCAGCGTGCACAGCCGGCAAAATTGTGAACCTTTTGCGTGCTGGGCAAAACTGGCTACATTACCCAAAATTACCAGCGCACACATCTGGCAAAATTGTGACCGTTTTGTGGGCTGCGCAAAACTGTCTACATTTACTCAAAATTACCAGCGCACACACCGGGCAAAGTTGTGACCGTTTTGTGTGCTGCGCAAAACTTTCTACATTTTACCAAAAATTACCCAGCGCGCATAACCGGCAAAATTGTGACTGTTTTGCGCGCTGCGTAAAACCGACAACATTTACCCAAAATTACCCAGTGCGCACAAACGGCAAAATTGTGAATGTTTTGCGCGCTGCGCAAAAAATGTCTTCATTTACCCAAAATTACCCAGCGTGCAAAACGGTCACAATTTTGCTCAGAAGCGGGCTGGTCAAAAATGTTGACATTTGCCCAAAATTATCCAGCGCACACAGCCGACAAAATTGTGACCGTTTTGCGCCCTGAACAAAACAGTATAAATTTGCCCAAAATTACGCAGCGCGCACAGTCGGCAAAAATTGAGACCGTTTTGCACACTGAGAAAAATGCCTACATTTGCCCAAAATTAAGCAATGCGCACACCGGCAAAATTGTGACTGCTGTGCGCGCTGAGCAAAACTGTCAAAATTTTCCCAAAATTACATAGCACGCACAACCGACAAAATTGCGACTGTTTTGCGCTTTGAGCAAAACAGTCTACATTAATCCAAAATTACCCAGCGCGCACAACCGACAAAAATTGTGACCATTTTGCGTGCTGAGCAAAGTTGTCTACATTAACCCAAAATTACCAGGGCACACACCTGGCAAAATTGTGACCGTTTTATGCGCTTTGAGCAAAACAGTCTTCATTCTTCCAAAATTACCTAGCGCGCACAACCTACAAAAATGTGACAGTTTTGCGCGCTGAGCAAAAATTTGGTAGTTTTGCGCGCTGGGCAAAATTTGTCTCGTTTTACTCAAAATTACCAAGTGCGCACAACCCGCAAAACTGTGACTGTTTTGCGCCACGTAAAAAAATGTCACAAAATATCCAAAGTGACCCCGCGCGCACAACCTGCTAAAACGTGACCGTACCAAACATGTCTACATTTACCCAAAGTGACTTAGCGCGCACAACCAGCAAAATTGTGACCGTTTTGCGCACTGAGAAAAAATGTCAACATTTAACCAAAATTACTCAGCGCGCACATCCGGTTAAAATGTGACAGTTTTGCGTGCTGAGCAAAACTGTCTACAAAATATGTCAACATTTACCCAAAATTACGCAGCGCGCACAATCGTCAAAATTGCGACTGTTTTGCATGCTTAGCAAAACTGCCTATATTTACCCAAAATTACGTAGCGTGCACAGCCGGTAAAATTGTGACCGGTCTGCTCGCAACACAAATAATGTCAACATTTTTCCAAACTTACCCAGCGCACACAACCCGCAAAAATGTGACTGTTTTGCGCACTGAGCTCAAATGTCACCATTTAACCAATGTGACCCAGCGCGCACAACCTGCAAAATTGTGACCTTTTTGCGCGCTGATCAAATATCTCTACATTAACCCAAAATTACTCAGCGCGCATAGCCGACAAAATTGTGACAGTTTTGCACGCTGGTCAACACTGTCTACATTTACCCAAAAATTACCAACGCACACCCGACCAAATTGTGACCGTTTTTCGCGCTGCACAAAAAATGTCAACATTTACCAAAATTACTCAGCCCGCACAACCTCCAAAACTGTGACCATTTTGCGCACTGAGCAAAACTGTCTAAACTGTCCCAAAATTCCTTCACGCGCACAACCTGCAAAATTGTGACCGTTTTGCCCGCTGACCAAAAAAGTCTACAGCTACCCAAAATTACTCAATGCCCACTACCGGCAAAATTGCGGCCATTTTGCGCACGGAGCCAAAATGTGAACAGTTAACCAAAATTACTCAGCCCGCACAGCCGGCAAAAATGTGACCGTTTTGCGTGCTGAGCAAAACTGTCTACATTTACCCAAAATTACCATTGCACACACCTGGCAAAATTGTGACCGTTTTGTGCGCTGCGCAAAACTGCCTACATTTACCCAAAATTACCCGCGCACATCCGGCAAAAATGTGACTGTTTTGCGGGCTGAGCAAAACTGTCTACATTTACCCAAAATTACCAGCGCACACACCTGGCAAAATTGTGACCATTTTGTGCGCTGCGCAAAACTATCTACATTTACCCAAAATTACACAGCGCACAGAACCGGCAAAATTGTGACAGTTGTGCGCGCTGAGCAAAACTGACTACATTTACCCAAAATTACCCAGGGCGAACAACCGGCAAAATTGTGACTGTTCTGCGCGCTGCGCAAAAAATGTCTACATTTACCCAAAATTACGTAGTGCGCACACCGGCAAAATTGTGACTGTTTTGCGCGCTGAGCAAAACAGTCTAAATTTTCCCAAAATTACCTAGCGCGCACAACCGACAAAATTGCGACAGTTTTGTGCTTTGAGCAAAACTGTCTACATTCACCCAAAATCAGTGCGCACCACCGGCAAAAATGTGACAATTTTGCACGCTGGGCAAAAATGTGACAGTTTTGCGCACTGGGAAAAATTGTCTCCATTTACTCAAAATTACCCAGCGCGCACAACCCGCAAAATTGTGACAGTTTTGCACGCTACGCAAATAATGTCTACATTTATTCAAAGTGACCTTGTGCGCACCACCTGCTAAATTGTGACCGTTTTGCGTGCTGACCAAACATGTCTACATTTACCCAAAGTGACTCAGCACGCACAACCGGCAAAATTGTGACCGTTTTGTGCACTGGGCAAATAGTCTACATTTACTCAAAATTACCATGCGATCACAACCCGCAAATTTCTGACCGTTTTGTGTGCTGGGTAAAACTTTCTACATTTACCCAAAATTACAAGCGCGCACACCCGGAAAAATTGTGGCTGTTTTGCGTACTGGGCCAAAATGTCTACTTTCACCCAAAATTACCAGCGCCCTCACCCCGCAAAATTGTGTCTGTTTTGCTCGCTGCGCAAAAATATCAACATTTACCCAAAAATATCAACGTTTTGCGTGCGGACTAAAAATGTATACATTTACCCAAAATTACTAAACGCTCACAATCGGCAGAATTGTGACCATTTTGCGCCTGAGCAAAAATGTCTACATTTAACCAAAATTACTCAGTACGCACATCCGGCAAAAATATGACCGTTTTGCGTGACGAGCAAAACTGTCAACAAAATATGTCAACATTTACCCAAAATTACTCAACGCCCACTACCGGCAAAATTGTGACCATTTTACGCGCGGAGCCAAAATGTGAACATTTTAACCAAAATTACTCAGCGCGCACATCCGGTAAAAATGTGACAGTTTTGCGTGCTGAGCAAAACTGTCTACAATAACCCAAAATTACAAAATATGTCAACATTTTCCCAAAATTACTCAACACACACAACCGGCAAAATTGTGACCGTTTTACGTGCTTAGGAAAACTGCCTACATTTACCTAAAATTACGCAGCGTACACAGCCGGCAAAATTGTGAACGTTTTGCGGGCTGGGCAAAACTGCCTACATTTAGCCAAAATTACAAGCGCACACACCTGGTAAAATTGTGACTGTTTTGTGCACTGCGCAAAACTGTCTACATTTACCCAAAATTACCAGCGCACACACCCGGCAAAATTGTTACCGTTTTGTGCGCTGCGCAAAACTCTCTACATTTACCCAAAATTACCCAGCGCGCACAACCGGCAAAATTGTGATTGTTTTGCGCGCTGCGCAGAAAATGTCTACATTTACCCAAAATTACCCAGTGCTCACAACTGGCAAAATTGTGACTGTTTTGCGCGATGCGCAAAAAAAGTCTACGTTTACCCAAAACGTTGCTATGTGACAGTTTTGCGCGCTGGGCAAAATTTGTCTCCTTTTTTTACTCAAAATTACCCAGCGCGTACAACCCGCAAAACTCTGACTGTTTTGCGCTCTACGAAAAAAATGTCTACATTTGTCCAATGTGACCCAGCGCGCACAGCCTGCTAAATTGTGACCGTTTAAAACATGTCTACATTTACCCATAGTGACTCAGCACGCACAGCCGGCAAAATTGTGACCGTTTTGCGCGCTGAGCAAAAAAGTCTACATTTAACCAAAATTACTCAGCGCACACATCCGGCAAAAATGTGACAGTGTTGCGTGCTAAGCAAAACTGTCTACAATATATGTCAACATTTACCCTAAATACTCAACGCGCACAACCGTCAAAATTGCAACAGTTTTGCATGCTAAGCAAAACTGCGTACATTTACCCAAAATTACGCAGCGTGCACGGTCGGCAAAACCCAAAATTACGTAGCGTGCACGGCAAAATTGTGACCAGTTTACGCGCAACGCAAATAATGTCTACATTTTCCCAAAATTACCCAGCGCCCACAACCCGCAAAATTGTGAATGTTTTGCGCGCTGAGCACAAATGTCACCATTTAACCAAAGTGACCCATCGCGCACTACCTGCAAAATTGTGACCTTTTTGCACGCGGATCAAATATGTCAACATTTACACAAAATTACTCAGCGCGCATAGCCGACAAAATTGTGAACGTTTTGCACGCTAGGCAACACTGTATACATTTACCCAAAAATTACCAACGCATACCCGACCAAATTGTGACTGTTTTGAGCGCTGCACAAAAATGTCAACATTTACCAAAATTACTCAGCCCGCACAACTGGCAAAATTGTGACCATTTTGCGCACTGAGCAAAACTGTCTAAATTGTCCGAAAATTCATCAGCGCGCACAACCTGGAAAATTGTGACCGTTTTACACGCTGACAAAAAATGTTTACAGCTACCCAAAATTATTCAGCGCCCACTACCGGCAAAATTGTGACCATTTTGCGTGCGGAGCCATAATGTGAACATTTAACCAAAATTACTCAGCGCACACAACCGGCAAAATTGTGACCGTTTTGCGTGCTTAGCAAAAGTGCCTACATTTACCTAAAATTACGCAGCGTGCACAGCCGACAAAATTGTGAACGATTTGCGAGCTGGGCAAAACTATATACATTTTCACAAAATTACCAGCGCACACACCTGGCAAAATTGTGACCGTTTTGTACGCTGCGCAAAACTGTCAACATTTACCCAAAATTACCAGCGCACACACCTGGCAAAATTGTGACCGTTTTGTGCGCTGCGAAAAACTGTCTACATTTACCCAAAATTACTAGCGCTCACATCTGGCAAAATTGTGAGCGTTTTGTGGGCTGCGCAAAACTGTCTACATTTACCTTAAATTACCCAGCGCGCAGAACCTGCAAAATTGTGATTGTTTTGCGCCCTGAGCAAAACTGACTACAATTACCCAAAATTACCCAGTGCGCACAACCGGCAAAATTGTTCCTGTTTTGCGTGCTGCGCAAAAAATGTCTACATTTACCCAAAATTACACAGCGTGCAAAACGGTCACAATTTTGCTCAGAAGCGTGCTGGTCAAAAATGTTGACATTTGCCCAAAATTATCCAGCGCGCACAGCCGGCAAAATTGTGACGATTTTGCGCCCAGAGCAAAAAAGTATAAATTTGCCCAAAATTACGCAGCGCGTACATTCGGCAAAATTGAGACCGTTTTGCACACTGCGAAAAAGGTATACATTTGCCCAAAATTACGCAATACGCACACCGGCAAAATTGTGACTGTTTTGCACGCTGAGCAAAACAGTCTAAATTGTCCTAAAATTACATAGCGCGCACAACCGACAAAATTGCGACAGTTTTGCGCTTTGAGGAAAACTGTCTAAATTCACCCAAAATTACCCAGTGCGCACAACCGGCAAAAATGTGACAGTTTTGCGCACTCGGCAAAATTGTCTCCATTTACCCAAAATTACCCAACGCGCACAACCAGCAAAATTGTGACTGTTTTGTGCGCTACGCAAAGAATGTCTACATTTATCCAAGTGACCGAGTGCACACAACCTGCTAAATTGTGACCGTTTTGCATGCTGACCAAACATGTCTATCTTTACCCAAAGTGACACAGCGCGCACAACCGGCAAAATTGTGACTGTTTTGCGCGCTGGGCAAAATAGTCTACATTTACTCAAAATTTTCCTGCGATCACAACCCGCAAAATTGTTACCGTTTTGCGCGCTGGGTAAAACTTTCTACATTAACCCAAAATTACCAGCGCGCACACCCGGCAAAATTGTGGCTGTTTTGCGTACTGGGCAAAAATGTCTACTTTCACCCAAAATTACCAGCGCCCACACCCAGCAAAATTGTGTCTGTTTTGCTCGCTGCAGAAAAATATCAATATTTACCCAAAAATATCAACGTTTTGCGTGCGGACCAAAAATGTCTACAGTTACCAAAATTACTCAGCGCTCACAATCGGCAGAATTGTGACCATTTTGCGCGCTGAGCAAAAATGTCTACATTTAACCAAAATTACTCAGCGCGCACATCCGGCAAAAATGTGACCTTTTTGCGTGCTGAGCAAAACTGTCAACAAAATATGTCAACATTTACCCAAAATTACTCAACGCGCACAACCGGCAAAATTGTGACCGTTTTAATGCTTAGCAAAACTGCCTACATTTACCTAAAATTACGCAGCGTGCACAGCCGGCAAAATTGTGACCGGTTTGTGTGCTGGGCAAAACTGTCTACATTTACCCAAAATTACCAACGCACACACCCGGCAAAATTGTGACCGTTTTGCCCTAAAATACCATGTGTGCACAACCGGAAAAAATTGTGATCGTTTTGTGTGCTCGGCAAAAATGTTGACATTTACCCAAAATTATCCAGTGAGTACAACCGGCAAAATTGTGACCGTTTTGCACCCAGAGCAAAACGGTATAATAAATTTGTCCAAAATTACGCAGCGCGCAGAGCCGGCAAAATTGAGACAATTTTGCATACTGAGCAAAAATGCCTACATTTGCCCAAAATTACTCAACGCGAACAACCGGCAAGATTGAGACCGTTTTGCGCGCTGAGCAAAACTGTCTAAATTTTTCAAAAATTACCCAGTGCGCACAACCAGCAGAAATGCGCTGGGCAAAATTGCCTTCATTTACTCAAAATTACCCAGCGCGCACAACCCGCAAAACTGTGACTGTTTTGGGAGCAATGCAAATAATGTCTAAATTTTCCCAAAGTGACTCAGCGCGCACAACCGGGAAAATTGTGACCGTTTTATGCGCTGAGCAAAAATGTCTACATTTAACCAAAATTACTTAGCGCGCATAGCCGGCAACATTGTGACCGTTTTGCGCGATGGGCAAAACTTTCTACATTTACCCAAAATTACCAGCGCGCACACCCGGCAAAATGGTGACCGTTTTGCATACTACGCAAAAATGTCTACTTTTACCCAAAATTACCAGCGCACACACCCTGTAAAATTGTGACCGTTTTGGCGTTGAGCAAAAAAGTCAATATTTGTCCAAAATTACGCAGCCGCACAACCGGTAAAATTGTGACCGTTTTGCGCGCTGGGCACAACTGTCTACATTTACCCAAAATTACCTGCGCGTAAAACCGGCAAAATTGTGACTGTTTTACGCGCAACGCAAATAATGTCTACATTTTCCTAAAATTACCTAGCGCCCACAACCCGCAAAATTGTGACCGTTTTGCACGCTGAGCACAAATGTCACCATTTAAACAAAGTGACCCAGCGCGCACAACCTGCAAAATTGTGACCTTTTTGCGCGCTGATCAAATCTGTCTACATTTACCCAAAATTACTCAGCGTGCATAGCCGACAAAATTGTGACCGTTTTGCACCTGGGTAAAACTGTCTGCATTTACCCAAAAATAACCCATGCACACTCGACAAAATTGTGACCGTTTTGCACGCTGCCCAAAAAATGTCTACTGCTAACCAAAATTACTCAACGCTCATAACCAGCAAAATTGTGACAATTTTGCGCGCGGAGCCAAAATGTCAACATTTAACCAAAATAACTCGGCGCGCACTTCCGGGAAAATTGTGACCGTTTTGCGTGCCGAGCAAAACTGTCTACATTTACCCAAAATTACAAACAATGTTAACCTTTACCCAAAATTACTCAACGCACACAACCGGAAAAATTGTGACCGTTTTGCGTGCTTAGCGAAACTGCCTACATTTACCTAAAATTACGCTGCGTGCACAGCCGGCAAAATTGTGACCGTTTTGCGTGCTTAGCGAAACTGCCTACATTTACCTAAAATTACGTAGCGTGCACAGCCGGCAAAATTGTGAACGTTTTGCGTGCTAGGCAAAACTGGCTACATTACCCAAAATTACCAGCGCACACACCGGGCAAAATTGTGACCGTTTTGTGCGCTGCGCAAACCTATCTACATTTACCCAAAATTACCCAGCGCGCATAACCGGCAAAATTGTGACTGTTTTGTGCGCTGCGCAAAAATGTCTACATTTACCCAAAATTACCCAGCGTGCAAAACGGTCACAATTTTGCTCAGAAGCATGCTGGTCAAAAATGTTCACATTTGCCCAAAATTATCCAGCACAGCCGGCAAAATTGTGACCTTTTGCGCCCGGAGCAAAACTGTATAAATTTGCCCAAAATTACGCAGCGCGCACTGCCGGTAAAATTGAGACCGTTTTGCACACTGAGAAAAATGTTTACATTTCCCCAAAATTACGCGATGCGCACGCCGGCAAAATTGTGACTGTTTTGCGCACTAAGCAAAAGTGTCTCCATTTACTCAAAATTACCCAGCGCACACAACCCGCAAAATTGTGACTGTTTTGCCCGCTACGCTAATAACGTCTACATTTATCCAAAGTGACCTAGTGTGCACAACCTGCTAAATTGTGACCGTTTTGCGTGCTGACCAAGCATGTCTACATTTACCTAAAGTGACTCAGCGCGCACAACCGGTAAAATTATGACCGTTTTGCGCGCTGGGCAAAAGAGTCTACATTTACGCAAAATTACCCTGCGATCACAACCCGCAAAATTGTTACCGTTTTGCGCGCTGGGTAAAACTTTCTACATTAACCCAAAATTACCAGCGCGCACACCCGGCAAAATTGTGGTTGTTTTGCGTACTGGGCAAAAATGTCTACTTTCACCCAAAATTACCAGCGCACACACCCGGCAAAATTGTGTCTGTTTTGCTCGCTGCGCAAAAATATCAACATTTACCCAAAAATATCAACGTTTTGCGTGCGGACCAAAAATGTCTACATTTACCCAAAATTACGCAACGCTCACAATCGGCAGAATTGTGACCATTTTGCGCGCTGAGCAAAAATGTCTACATTTTACTAAAATTACTCAGCGCGCACATCCGGCAAAAATGTGACCGTTTTGCGTGCTGAGCAAAACTGTCAACAAAATATGTCAACATTTACCCAAAATTACGCAACGCGCACAACCTGCAAAATTGTGACTATTTTGCATGCTTAGAAAAACTGCCTACATTTACCTAAGATTACGACAGCCGGCAAAATTGTGACCGGTTTGTGTGCTGGGCAAAACTGTCGACATTTACCCAAAATTACCAACGCACACACCCAGCAAAATTGTGACCATTTTGCGTTCTGCGCAAAACTGTCTACATTTATCGCAAATTACCCTGTGCGCACAACCGGCAAAATTGTGACCGTTTTGCGCGCAGAGCAAAACTGTCTATATTTAACCAAAATTACCGAGGGCGCACAACCGGCAAAATTTTGACTGTTTTGCGCGATGCGCAAAAAATGTCTACATTTACCCAAAATTACCCAGCGTGCACAACAGTCACAATTTTTGCCGGTTGTGCACACATGGCAATTTTCGACATTTTTCCCCAGTGCGCAAACCGGTCAACATTTTTGTCGGTTGTTCACATATGGCAAAATTGCGACCGTTTTGCGCGCTGTGCAAATATATGTTCATTTGCCCAAAAATGCCTTGTGTCCACAGCCGGCAAAATTGTGAACGTTTTGCGTGATGGGCAAAACTGGCTACATTACCCAAAATTACCAGCGCACACACCGAGCAAAATTCTGACCGTTTTATGCGCTGCGCAAAACTCTCTACAATTACCCGCAAAATTTTGACCGTTTTCCTTGCAACGTAAATAATGTCTACATTTTTGCAAAATTACCCAGCGCCCACAACCCGCAAAATTGTGACTGTTTTGCGCGCTGAGCACAAATGTCACCATTTAAACATAGTGACCCAGCGCGCACAACCTGCAAAATTGTGACCTTTTGCGCGCTGATCAAACATGTCTACATTTCCCCAAAATTACGCAGTGCGCATAGCCTACAAAATTGTGACCGTTTTGCACACTGGGCAAAACTGTCTGCATTTACCCAAAAATTACCCACGCACACCCGACAAAAGTGTGACCGTTTTGCGCGCTGCGCAAAAATGTTAACATTTACCAAAATTACTCAGCCCGCACAACCGGTAAAATTGTGACCCTTTTGCGCGCGGAGCAAAACTGTCTAAATTGTCCCAAAATTCCTCAGCGCGCACAACCTGCAAAATTGTGACCGTTTTGCACGCTGCCCAAAACTGTCTACAGCTATCCAAAATTACTCAACGCTCACAACCGGAAAAATTGTGACCATTTTACGTGCGGAGCCAAAATGTCAACATTTAACCAAAATTACTCAGCGCGCACTTCCGGCAAAAATGTGACCGTTTTGCGTGCCGAGCAAAACTGTCTACATTTACCCAAAATTACAAAATATGTCAACATTTACCCAAAATTACTCAACACACACAACCGGCAAAATTGTTACCGTTTTGCATGCTTAGCAAAACTGCCAACATTTACCTAAAATTGCGCAGCGTGCACAGCCGGCAAAATTGTGAACGTTTTGCGTGCTGGGCAAAACTGCCTACATTTACCCAAAATTACAAGCGCACACACCTGGCAAAATTGTGACCGTTTTGTACGCAGCGTAAAACTATCTACATTTACCCAAAATTACCCAGTGCGCAGAACCGGAAAAATTGTGACTGTTTTGCGCGCTGAACAAAACTGACTACATTTACCCAAAATTAACAGTGCGCACAACCGGCAAAATTGTGACTGTTTTGCGCTCTGCGCAAAAAATGTCTACATTTACCCAAAATTACCCAGCATGCAAAACGGTCACAATTTTGCGCAGAAGCGTGCTAGGCAAAAATGTTGACATTTGCCCAAAATTATCCAGTGCGTACAGCCGGTAAAATTTTGACCGTTTTGCGCCCTGAGCAAAAGAGCATAAATTTGCTCAAAATTACGCAGCGCGCACATCCGGCTAAATTGAGACCGTTTTGCAAACTGGGAAAAATGCCTACATTTGCCCAAAATTACGCAATGTGCACACCGGCAAAATTGTGACTGTTTTGCACGCTGTGGAAAACTGTCAAAATTTTCTTAAAATTACCAAGCGCGCACAACCGACAAAATTGCGACAGTTTTGCGCTTTGAGCAAAATTGTCTACATTCACCAAAAATTACCCAGTGCGCACAACCGGCAAAAATGTGACAGTTTTGCGCGCTGGGCAAAAATGTCTCCATTTAATCAAAATTACCCAACGCACACAACCGGCAAAATTGTGACTGTTTTGCGCTCTATGCAAAAAATGTCTACATTTTTATCCAAAGTGACCCAGCGCGCACAACCTGCTAAATTGTGACCGTACCAAACATGTCTACATTTACCCAAAGTGACTCAGCGCGCACAACCGGCAAAATTGTGACCGTTTTGCGCTCTGAGTAAAAATGTCTACATTTAACCAAATTTACTCAGCGAGCAAAGCCGGCAAAATTGTGACCGTTTTGCGCACGGGGCAAAACTTTCCTCATTTACCCAAAATTACCAGCGCGCACACCAGGCAAAACTGTGACCGTTTTGCGCACTGAGCAAAAATGTCTACTTTTACCCAAAATTAACAGCGCCCACACCCGGCAAAATTGTGACAGTTTTGCGCACTGAGCAAAAAAGTCAATATTTGTCCAAAATTACGCAGCCCGCACAACCGGCAAAATTGTGACTATTTTGCACGTTGGGCAAAACAGTCTACATTTGCCCAAAATTACCCAGCGCGGACAACCGGCAAAATTGTGACCGTTTTGCGCACAACGCAAATAATGTCTTCATTTGCCCAAAATTAACCAGCACCCACAACCCGCAAAATTATGACTGTTTTGCACGCTGAGCACAAATGTCACCATTTATCCAAAGTGACGCAGCGTGCTCAACCTGCAAAATTATGACCTTTTTGCGCGCAGATCAAATATGTCTAAATTTACCCAAAATTACTCAGCGCGCATAGCCGACAAAATTGTGACCGTTTGGCACGTTGGACAAAACTGTCTACACTTACACAAAAATTACAACCGCAAACCCGATAAAATTGTGACCGTATTGCGAGCTGCGTAAAAATATTAACATTTACCCAAAATTACTCAGCCCACACAACCGGCAAAAATGTGACCATTTTGCGCGCTGAGAAAAACTGTCTAAATTGTCCCAAAATTCCTCAGCGCGCATAACCTGCAAAATTGTGACCGTTTTGCACGCTGACCAAAATGTCAATATTTAACCAAAATTACTCAGTGCGCACTTCCGGCAAAAATGTGAACGTTTTGCATGGCGAGCAAAACTGTCTACATTTACCCAAAATTACTCAACGCACACAACCGGCAAAATTGTGACCGTTTTGCGTGCTTAGCAAAACTGCCTACATTTAACTAAAATTACGCAGCGTGCACAGCTGGAAAAATTGTGAACGTTTTGCGTGCTGGGCAAAACTGTCGATATTTACCCAAAATTACCGAGCGCGCACAACCGAAAAAATTGTGACCGTTTTGCGCGCTGAGCAAAACAGTCTACATTTATCCATAATTTACCCAGCGCGCACAACCGGAAAAATTGTGACGGTTTTGCGCGCTGCGCAAAAAATGCCTACATTTACCCAAAATTACCCAGCGTGCACAACGGTCACAATGTTTACCAATTGCGCGCACATGGCAATTTTCGACATTTTGGCCCAGTGCGCAAAATGGTCAACATTTTTGTCGGTTGTTCACACAAGGCAAAATTGTGACCGTTTCGTACCCAGTGCAAAGATGTGTTCATTTACCCAAAATTGCCATGACAACTGGCAAAAGTTGAGATCGTTTTGCGTGCTCGGAAAAAATGTTGACATTTACCCAAAATTATCCTGCGCGCACAGCCGGCAAAATTTTGACCGTTTTGCGCCCTGAGCAAAACAGTATAAGTTTGCCCAAAATTACGCAGCGCGCACAACCGGCAAAATTGATGCCATTTTGCACGCTGAGCAAAAATGCGTACATTTGCCCAAAAGTACTCAACGCGCACAACCGGCAAAATTGTGACAGTTTTGTACGCTGAGCAAAAACTGTCTAAAATTTCCAAAACTTACCCATCGCGCACGACCAGCAAAATTTTAACCGTTTTGCGCGCTAGGAAAAAATTTTTACATTTAACCATAATTACCCAGTGCGCACCACCGGTAAAAATGAGACAGTTTTGCGCGCTGGGCAAAATTGTCTACATTTACTCAAAATTACCCAGCGCGCACAACCCGCAAAATTGTGACCGTTTTGCGCGCTGACCAAATAAGCCTACATTTACCCAAAGTGACTCAACGCGCACAACCCGCAACATTGTGACCGTTTCGCGCGCTGACCAAATATGTCCACATTTACCCAAAGTGACTCAGCGCACACAACCGACAAAATTATGACCATTTTGCGCACTGGTCAAAATTGTCTACATTTACCCAAAATTACCCTGCGATCAAAACCCGTAAAATTGTGACCGTTTTGCGCGCTGTGTAAAGCTTTTTACATTTACCCAAAATTACCAGCGCGCACACCCGGCAAAATTGTGACCGTTTTGCGCGCTGCGCAAAAATATCAACATTTACCCAAAATTACGCGCCTGCACAACCGGCAAAATTGTGGTCCTTTTGCGCGCTGGACAAAACTGTCTACATTTATCTAAAATAACGCAGCGCGCACAACCGGCAAAATTGTGACCGTTTTACGCGCGACGCAAATATTGTCTACATTCACCCAAAATTACCTAGCGCCCACAACCCGCAAAATTGTGACTGTTTAGCACGCTGCGCAAAAATGTCAACATTTACCCAAAGTTACTCAACCTGCACAACCGGCAAAATTGTGACCGTTTTGCGCGCTGAGTAAAACTGTCTAAATTTTCTCAAAATTCTTCAGCGCGCACAACCATCAAAATTGTGACTGTTTTGCACGCAGCCCAAAAATGTCTACAGTAACTCAAAATTACTCAACGCTCACAACCAGAAAAATTGTAACCATTTTGAGCGCCGAGCAAAAATGTCAACATTTTACAAAAATTACTCAGCGCGCACATCCGGCAAAAATGTGACTGTTTTGCGTGCTGATCAAAACTGTCTACAAAATATGTCAACATTTACCCAAAATTGCTAAACGCGCACAACCGTCAAAATTGTGACCGTTTTTTGTGCCGAGAAAAAAGTCAATATTTGCTCAAAATTACACAGCCTGCACAACCGGTAAAATTGTAACCGTTTTGCGCGCTGGGCAAAACTGTCAACCTTTACCCCAAATTACCCAGCGCTCACAACCGGCAAAATTGTGACCGTTTTGCGCGCAACGCAAATAATGTCTACATTTACCCAAAATTACCTAGCGCCCTTAACCCGCAAAATTGTGACTGTTTTGCGCGCTGAGGACAAATGTCACCATTTACCCAAACTGACCCAGCGCGCACAACCGGCAAAATTGTGACCTTTTTTACGCGCTTATCAAATATTTCTACCTTTACCCAAAGTTACTCAGCGCCCATAGCCGACAAAATTGTGACCGTTTTGCGCGCTGCACAAAAATGTCAACATTTACCAAAATTACTCAGCCTGCACAACCGGCAAAACTGTGACCATTTTGCGCACTGAGCAAAACTGTCTAAACTGTCGCAAAATTCCTCCGCGCGCACAACCTGCAAAATTGTGACCGTTTTTCACGCTGACCAAAAATGTCTACAGCTACCCAAAATTACTCAATGCCCACTACCGGCAAAATTGCGGCCATTTTGGGCACGGAGCCAAAATGTGAACAGTTAACCAAAATTACTCAGCCTGCACAGCCGGCAAAAATGTGACCGTTTTACGTGCTGAGCAAAACTGTCTACATTTACCCAAAATTACTCAGCGCGCACAACCGTTAAAATTGCGACTGTTTTGCATGCTTAGCAAAACTGCCTATATTTACCCAAAATTACGCAGCGTGCACAGCCGGCAAAATTGTGACCGGTTTACGCGCAACGCAAATAATGTCAACATTTTCCCAAAATTACCCAGCGCCCACAACCCGCAAAAATGTGACTGTTTTGCGCGCTAAGCTCAAATGTCACCATTTAACCAATGTGACCCAGCGCGCACAACCTGCAAAATTGTGACCTTTTTGCGCGCTGATGAAATATGTCTACATTAACCCAAAATTACTCAGCGCGCATAGCTGACAAAATTGTGACAGTTTTGCACGCTGGGCTACCTGTCTACATTTACCCAAAAATTACCAACGCACACCCGACCAAATTGTGACCGTTTTGCGCGCTGCGCAAAAATGTCAACATTTACCAAAATTACTCAGCACGCACAACCGGCAAAACTGTGACCATTTTGCGCACTGAGCAAAAATGTCTAAATTGTCCCAAAATTCCTTCACGCGCACAACCTGCAAAATTGTGACCGTTTTGCAAGCTAACCAAAAAATTCTACAGCTACCCAAAATTACTCAATGCCCACTACCGGCAAAATTGCGGCCATTTTGCGCACTGAGCCAAAATGTGAACAGTTAACCAAAATTACTCAGCCCGCACAGCCGGCAAAAATGTGACCGTTTTGCGGGCTGAGCAAAACTGTCTACATTTACCCAAAATTACCAGCGCACACACCTGGATAAATTGTGACCATTTTGAGCGCTGCGCAAAACTATCTACATTTACCCAAAATTACACAGCGCGCAGAACCGGCAAAATTGTGACTGTTTTGCGCGCTGAGCAAAACTGACTACATTTACCCAAAATTACCCAGGGCGAACAACCGGCAAAATTGTGACTGTTCTGCGCGCTGCGCAAAAAATGTCTACATTTACCCAAAATTACGCAATGCGCACACCGGTAAAATTGTGACTGTTTTGCACGCTGAGCAAAACAGTCTAAATTTTCCCAAAATTACCTAGCGCGCACAACCGACAAAATTGCGACAGTTTTGCGCTTTGAGCAAAACTGTCTACATTCACCCAAAATCAGTGCGCACAAACACCGGCAAAAATGTGAGAATTTTGCACTCTGGGCAAAAATGTGACAGTTTTGCGCACTGGGAAAAATTGTCTCCATTTACCTCAAAATTACCCAGCGCGCACAACCCGCAAAATTGTGACAGTTTTGCACGCTACGCAAATAATGTCTACATTTATTCAAAGTGACCTTGTGCGCACCACCTGCTAAATTGTGACCGTTTTGCGTGCTGACCAAACATGTCTACATTTACCCAAAGTGACTCAGCACGCACAACCGGTAAAATTGTGACCGTTTTGCGCACTGGGCAAAATAGTCTACATTTACTAAAAATTACACTGCGATCACAACCTGCAAATTTGTGACCGTTTTGCGTGCTGGGTAAAACTTTCTACATTTACCCCAAAATTACAAGCGCGCACACCCGGAAAAATTGTGGCGGTTTTGCGTACTGGGCCAAAATGTCTACTTTCACCCAAAATTACCAGCGCACACACCCCACAAAATTGTGTCTGTTTTGCTCGCTGCGCAAAAATATCAACATTTACCCAAAAATATCAACGTTTTGCGTGCGGACCAAAAATGTATACATTTACCCAAAATTACTAAACGCTCACAATCGGCAGAATTGTGACCATTTTGCACGCTGAGCAAAAATGTCTACATTTAACCAAAATTACTCAGCGCGCACATCCGGCAAAAATATGACCGTTTTGCGTGACAAGCAAAACTGTCAACAAAATATGTCAACATTTACCCAAAATTACTCAACGCCCACTACCGGCAAAATTGTGACCATTTTGCGCACGGAGCCAAATGTGAACATTTTAACAAAAATTACTCAGCGCGCACATCCGGTAAAAATGTGACAGTTTTGCGTGCTGAGCAAAACTGTCTACAATAACCCAAAATTTACAAAATATGTCAACATTTTCCCAAAATTACTCAACGCACACAACCGGCAAAATTGTGACCGTTTTGCGCGCCGGGAAAAACTTTTTCTACATTTACCCAAAATTACCAGCGCGTAGACCCGGCAAAATTGTGACCGTTTTACGTACTGCGCAAAAATGTCTTCTTTTACCAAAAATTACTAGCGCACACACCCGGCAAAATTGTGACCGTTTTGGCGCTGAGCAAAAAAGTCAATATTTGCCCAAAATTAATGTAGCCCACACTACCGGCAAAATTGTGACCGTTTTGCGCGCTGGCAAAACTGTCTACATTTACCCAAAATTACCAGCGCGCAAAACTGGCAAAATTGTAACCATTTTGCGCGCAACGCAAATAAAGTCTACATTTTCCCAAAATTACCCAGCGCTCACAACCCGCAAAATTGTGACAGTTTTGCACGCTGAGTACACATGTCACCATTTAAAACAAAGTGACCCATCGCACACAACCTGCAAAATTGTGACCTTTTTGCGAGCTGATCAAATATGTCTACATTTACCCAAAATTACTCAGCGCGCATAGCCGACAAAATTGTGACCGTTTTGCACGCTGTGCAAAACTGTCTGCATTTACCCCAAAAATTACCAACGCACACCCGACAAAATTGTGATCGTTTTGCTCGCTGCGCAAAAATGTCACCATTTACCAAAATTACTCAGCATGCACAACCGGCAAAATTGTGACCCTTTTGCGCGCTGAGCAAAAACTGTCTAAATTGCCCCAAAATTCATCAGCGCGCACAACCTGCAAAATTGTGACCGTTTTGCACGCTGACCAAAAATGTCTACAGCTACACAAAAATTACTCAACTCTCACAAACATCCAAAATTGTGACCATTTTACGCGCGGAGCCAAAATGTCAACATTTAACCAAAATTACTCAGCGCGCACTTCCGGCAAAAATGTGACCATTTTGCGTGCCGAGCAAAACTCTCTACATTTACCCAAAATTACAAAATATGTCAACATTTACCCAAAATTACTCCACGCAAACAACCAGCAAAATTGTGACCGTTTTGCGTG
>CM061136.1:69803126-69924253 GCA_030789695.1 Scilla litardierei
AGTGACCCAGCGCGCACAACCTGCAAAATTGTGACCTTTTGCGCGCTGATCAAATATGTCTACATTTACCCAAAATTACGCAGTGCGCATAGCCTACAAATTTGTGACCGTTTTGCACACTGGGCAAAACTGTCTGCATTTACCCAAAAATTACCCACGCACACCCGACAAAGGTGTGACCGTTTTGCACGCTGCGCAAAAATGTTAACATTTACCAAAATTACTCAGCCCGCACAACCGGTAAAATTGTGACCCTTTTGCGCGCGGAGCAAAACTGTCTAAATTGTCCCAAAAATTCCTCAGCGCGCACAACCTGCAAAATTGTGACCGTTTTGCACGCTGCCCAAAACTGTCTACAGCTATCCAAAATTACTCAACGCTCACAACCGGAAAAATTGTGACCATTTTACGTGCGGAGCCAAAATGTCAACATTTAACCAAATTTACTCAGCGCGCACTTCCGGCAAAAATGTGACCGTTTTGCGTGCCGAGCAAAACTGTCTACATTTACCCAAAATTACAAAATATGTCAACATTTACCCAAAATTACTCAACACACACAACCGGCAAAATTGTTACCGTTTTGCATGCTTAGCAAAGACTGCCAACATTTACCTAAAATTGCGCAGCGTGCACAGCCGGCAAAATTGTGAACGTTTTGCGTGCTGGGCAAAACTGCCTACATTTACCCAAAATTACAAGCGCACACCCCTGGCAAAATTGTGACCGTTTGTACGCAGCGTAAAACTATCTACATTTACCCAAAATTACCCAGTGCGCAGAACCGGAAAAATTGTGACTGTTTTGCGCGCTGAACAAAACTGACTACATTTACCCAAAATTAACAGTGCGCACAAACCGGCAAAATTGTGACTGTTTTGCGCTCTGCGCAAATAAATGTCTACATTTACCCAAAATTACCCAGCCATGGCAAAACTGTCACAATTTTGCGCAGAAGCGTGCTAGGCAAAAATGTTGACATTTGCCCAAAATTATCCAGTGCGTACAGCCGGTAAAATTTGACCGTTTTGCGCCCTGGGCAAAACAGCATAAATTTGCTCAAAATTACGCAGCGCGCACATCCGGCTAAATTGAGACCGTTTTGCAAACTGGGAAAAATGCCTACATTTGCCCAAAATTACGCAATGTGCACACCGGCAAAATTGTGACTGTTTTGCACGCTGTGGAAAACTGTCAAAATTTTCTTAAAATTACCAAGCGCGCACAACCGACAAAATTGCGACAGTTTTGCGCTTTGAGCAAAATTGTCTACATTCACCAAAAATTACCCAGTGCGCACAACCGGCAAAAATGTGACAGTTTTGCGCGCTGGGCAAAAATGTCTCCATTTAATCAAAATTACCCAACGCACACAACCGGCAAATTGTGACTGTTTTGCGCTCTATGCAAAAAATGTCTACATTTTATCCAAAGTGACCCAGCGCGCACAACCTGCTAAATTGTGGACCGTACCAAACATGTCTACATTTACCCAAAGTGACTCAGCGCGCACAACCGGCAAAATTGTGACCGTTTTGCGCTCTGAGTAAAAATGTCTACATTTAACCAAATTTACTCAGCGAGCAAAGCCGGCAAAATTGTGACCGTTTTGCGCACGGGGCAAAACTTTCCTCATTTACCCAAAATTACCAGCGCGCACACCAGGCAAAACTGTGACCGTTTTGCGCACTGATCAAAAATGTCTACTTTTACCAAAATTAACAGCGCCCACACCCGGCAAATTGTGACAGTTTTGCGCACTGAGCAAAAAGTCAATATTTGTCCAAAATTACGCAGCCCGCACAACCGGCAAAATTGTGACTATTTTGCACGTTGGGCAAAACAGTCTACATTTGCCCAAAATTACCCAGCACGGACAACCGGCAAAATTGTGACCGTTTTGCGCACACGCAAATAATGTCTTCATTTGCCCAAAATAACCAGCACCACAACCCGCAAAATTATGACTGTTTTGCACGCTGAGCACAAATGTCACCATTTATCCAAAGTGACCCAGCGTGCTCAACCTGCAAAATTATGACCTTTTTGCGCGCAGATCAAATATGTCTAAATTTACCCCAAAATTACTCAGCGCGCATAGCCGACAAAATTGTGACCGTTTGGCACGCTGGACAAAACTGTCTACACTTACACAAAAATTACAACCGCAAACCCGAAAAAATTGTGACCGTATTGCGAGCTGCGTAAAAATATAACATTTACCCAAAATTACTCAGCCCACACAACCGGCAAAAATGTGACCATTTTGCGCGCTGAGAAAACTGTCTAAATTGTCCCAAAATTCCTCAGCGCGCATAACCTGCCGACCGTTTTGCACGCTGACCAAATGTCAATATTTAACCCAAAATTACTCAGTGCGCACTTCCGGCAAAAATGTGAACGTTTTGCATGCCGAGCAAAACTGTCTACATTTACCCAAAATTACTCAACGCACACAACCGGCAAAATTGTGACCGTTTTGCGTGCTTAGACAAAACTGCCTACATTTAACTAAAATTACGCAGCGTGCACAGCTGGAAAAATTGTGAACGTTTTGCGTGCTGGGCAAAACGTCGATATTTACCCAAAATTACCGAGCGCGCACAACCGAAAAAATTGTGACCGTTTTGCGCGCTGAGCAAACAGTCTACATTTATCCATAATTTACCAAGCCGCGCACAACCGGAAAAATTGTGACGGTTTTGCGCGCTGCGCAAAAAATGCCTACATTTACCCAAAATTAACCCAGCGTGCACAACGGTCACACTGTTTACCAATTGCGCGCACATGGCAATTTTCGACATTTTGGCCCAGTGCGCAAAATGGTCAACATTTTTGTCGGTTGTTCACACATGGCAAAATTGTGACCGTTTCGTACCCAGTGCAAAGATGTGTTCATTTACCCAAAATTGCCATGACAACTGGCAAAAGTTGAGATCGTTTTGCGTGCTCGGAAAAAATGTTGACATTTACCCAAAATTATCCTGCGCGCACAGCCGGCAAAATTTTGACCGTTTTGCGCCCTGAGGCAAAACAGTATAAGTTTGCCCAAAATTACGCAGCGCGCACAACCGGCAAAATTGATGCCGTTTTGCACGCTGAGCAAAAATGCGTACATTTGCCCAAAAGTACTCAACGCGCACAACCGGCAAAATTGTGACAGTTTTGTACGCTGAGCAAAAACTGTCTAAATTTTCCAAAACTTACCCATCGCGCACGACCATCAAAATTTTAACCGTTTTGCGCGCTAGGAAAAAATTTTTACATTTAACCATAATTACCCCAGTGCGCACCACCGGTAAAAATGAGACAGTTTTGCGCGCTGGGCAAAATTGTCTACATTTACTCAAAATTACCCAGCGCGCACAACCCGCAAAATTGTGACCGTTTTTGCGCGCTGACCAAATAAGCCTACATTTACCCAAAGTGACTCAACGCGCACAACCCGCAACATTGTGACCGTTTCGCGCGCTGACCAAATATGTCCACATTTACCCAAAGTGACTCAGCGCGCACAACCGACAAAATTGTGACCATTTTGCGCACTGGTCAAAATTGTCTACATTTACCCAAAATTACCCTGCGATCAAAACCCGTAAAATTGTGACCGTTTGCGCGCTGGGTAAAACTTTTTACATTTACCCAAAATTACCAGCGCGCACACCCGGGCAAAATTGTGACCGTTTTGCGCGCTGCGCCAAAAATATCAACATTTACCCAAAATTACGCGCCTGCACAACCGGCAAAATTGTGGTCCTTTTGCGCGCTGGACAAAACTGTCTACATTTATCTAAAATAACCGCAGCGCGCACAACCGCAAAATTGTGACCGTTTTGCGCGCGACGCAAATATTGTCTACATTCACCCAAAATTACCTAGCGCCCACAACCCGCAAAATTGTGACTGTTTAGCACGCTGCGCAAAAATGTCAACATTTACCCAAAGTTACTCAACCTGCACAACCGGCAAAATTGTGGACCGTTTTGCGCGCTGAGTAAAACTGTCTAAATTTTCTCAAAATTCTTCAGCGCGCACAACCATCAAAATTGTGACTGTTTTGCACGCAGCCCAAAAATGTCTACAGTAACTCAAAATTACTCAACGCTCACAATCAGAAAAATTGTAACCATTTTGAGCGCCGAGCAAAAATGTCAACATTTTACAAAAATTACTCAGCGCGCACATCCGGCAAAAAATGTGACTGTTTTGCGTGCTGATCAAAACTGTCTACAAAATATGTCAACATCTTACGCCAAAATTGCTAAACCCGCACAACCGTCAAAATTGTGACCGTTTTTTGTGCCGAGAAAAAAGTCAATATTTGCTCAAAATTACACAGCCTGCACAACCGGTAAAATTGTACCGTTTTGCGCGCTGGGCAAAACTGTCAACCTTTACCCCAAATTACCCAGCGCTCACAACCGGCAAAATTGTGACCGTTTTGCGCGCAACGCAAATAATGTCTACATTTACCCAAAATTACCTAGCGCCCTTAACCGCAAAATTGTGACTGTTTTGCGCGCTGAGGACAAATGTCACATTTACCCAAACTGACCCAGGCGCGCACAACCTGCAAAATTGTGACCTTTTTTACGCGCTTATCAAATATTTCTACCTTTACCCAAAGTTACTCAGCGCCCATAGCCGACAAAATTGTGACCGTTTGCGCGCTGCACAAAAATGTCAACATTTACCAAATTACTCGGCCTGCACAACCGGCAAACTGTGACCATTTTGCGCACTGAGCAAAACTGTCTAAACTGTCGCAAAATTCCTCCGCGCGCACAACCTGCAAAATTGTGACCGTTTTGCACGCTGACCAAAAATGTCTACAGCTACCCAAAATTACTCAATGCCCACTACCGGCAAATTGCGGCCATTTTGGGCACGGAGCCAAAATGTGAACAGTTAACCAAAATTACTCAGCCTGCACAGCCCGGCAAAAATGTGACCGTTTTACGTGCTGAGCAAAACTGTCTACATTTACCCAAAATTACTCAGCGGCGCACAACCGTTAAAATTGCGACTGTTTTGCATGCTTAGCAAAACTGCCTATATTTAGCCAAAATTACGCAGCGTGCACAGCCGGCAAAATTGTGACCGGTTTACGCGCAACGCAAATAATGTCAACATTTTCCCAAAATTACCCAGCGCCCACAACCCGCAAAAATGTGGACTGTTTTGCGCGCTGAGCTCAAATGTCACCATTTAACCAATGTGACCCAGCGCGCACAACCTGCAAAATTGTGACCTTTTTGCGCGCTGATGAAATATGTCTACATTAACCCAAAATTACTCAGCGCGCATAGCTGACAAAATTGTGACAGTTTTGCACGCTGGGCTACCTGTCTACATTTACCCAAAAATTACCAACGCACACCCGACCAAATTGTGACCGTTTTGCGCGCTGCGCAAAAAATGTCAACATTTACCAAAATTACTCAGCACGCACAACCGGCAAAAACTGTGACCATTTTGCGCACTGAGCAAAAATGTCTAAATTGTCCCAAAATTCCTTCACGCGCACAACCTGCAAAATTGTGACCATTTTTGCACGCTGACCAAAAAATTCTACAGCTACCCAAAATTACTCAATGCCCACTACCGGCAAAATTGCGGCCATTTGCGCACGGAGCCAAAATGTGAACAGTTAACCAAAATTACTCAGCCCGCACAGCCGGGCAAAAATGTGACCGTTTTGCGTGCTGAGCAAAACTGTCTACATTTACCCAAAATTACCATTGCACACACCTGGCAAAATTGTGACCGTTTTGTGCGCTGCGCAAAACTGCCAACATTTACCCAAAATTACCCGTGCACATCCGGCAAAAATGTGACTGTTTTGGCGGGCTGAGCAAAAGTGTCTACATTTACCCAAAATTACCAGCGCACACACCTGGCAAATTGTGACCATTTTGTGCGCTGCGCAAAACTATCTACATTTACCCAAAATTACACAGCGCGCAGAACCGGCAAAATTGTGACTGTTTTGCGCGCTGAGCAAAACTGACTACATTACCCAAAATTACCCAGGGCGAACAACCGGCAAAATTGTGACTGTTCTGCGCGCTGCGCAAAAAATGTCTACATTTACCAAAATTACGCAATGCGCACACCGGCAAAATTGTGACTGTTTTGCGCGCTGAGCAAAACAGTCTAAATTTTCCCAAAATTACCTAGCGCGCACAACCGACAAAATTGCGACAGTTTTGCGCTTTGAGCAAAACTGTCTACATTCACCCAAAATCAGTGCGCACAACCGGCAAAAATGTGACAATTTTGCACTCTGGGCAAAGAATGTGACAGTTTTGCGCACTGGGAAAAATTGTCTCCATTTACTCAAAATTACCCAGCGCGCACAACCCGCAAAATTGTAACAGTTTTGCACGCTACGCAAATAATGTCTACATTTATTTCAAAGTGACCTTGTGCGCACCACCTGCTAAATTGTGACCGTTTTGCGTGCTGACCAAACATGTCTACATTTACCCAAAGTGACTCAGCACGCACAACCGGTAAAATTGTGACCGTTTTGCGTGCTGGGTAAAACTTTCTACATTTACCCAAAATTACAAGCGCGCACACCCGGAAAAATTGTGGCTGTTTTGCGTACTGGGCCAAAATGTCTACTTTCACCCAAAATTACCAGCGCACACACCCCGCAAAATTGTGTCTGTTTTGCTCGCTGCGCAAAAATATCAACATTTACCCAAAAATATCAACGTTTTGCGTTTGCGGACCAAAAATGTATACATTTACCCAAAATGTACTAAACGCTCACAATCGGCAGAATTGTGACCATTTTGCACGCTGCGCAAAAATGTCTACATTTACCAAAATTACTCAGCGCGCACATCCGGCAAAAATATGACCGTTTTGCGTGACAAGCAAAACTGTCAACAAAATATGTCAACATTTACCCAAAATTACTCAACGCCCACTACCGGCCAAAATTGTGACCATTTTGCGCACGGAGCCAAAATGTGAACATTTTAACCAAAATTACTCAGCGCGCACATCCGGTAAAAATGTGACAATTTTGCGTGCTGAGCAAAACTGTCTACAATAACCCAAAATTACAAAATATGTCAACATTTTCCCAAAATTACTCAACGCACACAACCGGCAAAATTGTGACCGTTTTGCGCGCCGGGAAAACTTTCTACATTTACCCAAATTACCAGCGCGTAGACCCGGCAAAATTGTGACCGTTTTACGTACTGCGCAAAAATGTCTTCTTTTACCAAAAATTACTAGCGCACACACCCGGCAAAATTGTGACAGTTTTGGCGCTGAGCAAAAAAGTCAATATTTGCCCAAAATTAATGTAGCCCACACTACCGGCAAAATTGTGACCGTTTTGCGCGCTGGGCAAAACTGTCTACATTTACCCAAAGTTACCAGTCGCGCAAAACTGGCAAAATTGTAACCATTTTGCGCGCAACGCAAATAATGTCTACATTTTCCCAAATTACCCAGCGCTCACAACCCGCAAAATTGTGACAGTTTTGCACGCTGAGTACACATGTCACCATTTAAACAAAGTGACCCATCGCACACAACCTGCAAAATTGTGACCTTTTGCGAGCTGATCAAATATGTCTACATTTACCCAAAATTACTCAGCGCGCATAGCCGAAAAAATTTGTGACCGTTTTGCACGCTGTGCAAAACTGTCTGCATTTACACAAAAATTACCAACGCACACCCGACAAAATTGTGATCGTTTTGCGCGCTGCGCAAAAATGTCAACATTTACCAAAATTACTCAGCATGCACAACCGGCAAAATTGTGACCATTTTGCGCGCTGAGCAAAACTGTCTAAATTGCCCCAAAATTCATTAGCGCGCACAACCTGCAAAATTGTGACCGTTTTGCACGCTGACCAAAAATGTCTACAGCTACACAAAATTACTCAACTCTCACAACCAGCAAAATTGTGACCATTTTCCGCGCGGAGCCAAAATGTCAACATTTAACCAAAATTACTCAGCGCGCACTTCCGGCAAAAATGTGACCATTTTGCGTGCCGAGCAAAACTCTCTACATTTACCCAAAATTACAAAATATGTCAACATTTACCCAAAATTACTCCACGCAAACAACCAGCAAAATTGTGACCGTTTTGCGTGCTTAGCAAAACTGCCTACATTTACCTAAAATTACGCAGCGTGCACAGCCGGCAAAATTGTGAACCTTTTGCGTGCTGGGCAAAACTGGCTACATTACCCAAAATTACCAGCGCACACATCTGGCAAAATTGTGACCGTTTTGTGGGCTGCGCAAAACTGTCTACATTTACTCAAAATTACCAGCGCACACACCGGGCAAAGTTGTGACCGTTTTGTGTGCTGCGCAAAACTTTCTACATTTTACCAAAAATTACCCAGCGCGCATAACCGGCAAAATTGTGACTGTTTTGCGCGCTGCGTAAAACCGACAACATTTACCCAAAATTACCCAGTGCGCACAAACGGCAAAATTGTGAATGTTTTGCGCGCTGCGCAAAAAATGTCTTCATTTACCCAAAATTACCCAGCGTGCAAAACGGTCACAATTTTGCTCAGAAGCGGGCTGGTCAAAAATGTTGACATTTGCCCAAAATTATCCAGCGCACACAGCCGACAAAATTGTGACCGTTTTGCGCCCTGAACAAAACAGTATAAATTTGCCCAAAATTACGCAGCGCGCACAGTCGGCAAAAATTGAGACCGTTTTGCACACTGAGAAAAATGCCTACATTTGCCCAAAATTAAGCAATGCGCACACCGGCAAAATTGTGACTGCTGTGCGCGCTGAGCAAAACTGTCAAAATTTTCCCAAAATTACATAACACGCACAACCGACAAAATTGCGACTGTTTTGCGCTTTGAGCAAAACAGTCTACATTCATCCAAAATTACCCAGCGCGCACAACCGACAAAAATTGTGACCATTTTGCGTGCTGAGCAAAGTTGTCTACATTAACCCAAAATTACCAGGGCACACACCTGGCAAAATTGTGACCGTTTTATGCGCTTTGAGCAAAACAGTCTTCATTCTTCCAAAATTACCTAGCGCGCACAACCTACAAAAATGTGACAGTTTTGCGCGCTGAGCAAAAATTTGGTAGTTTTGCGCGCTGGGCAAAATTTGTCTCGTTTTACTCAAAATTACCCAGTGCGCACAACCCGCAAAACTGTGACTGTTTTGCGCCACGTAAAAAAATGTCACAAAATATCCAAAGTGACCCCGCGCGCACAACCTGCTAAAACGTGACCGTACCAAACATGTCTACATTTACCCAAAGTGACTTAGCGCGCACAACCAGCCAAAATTGTGACCGTTTTGCGCACTGAGAAAAAATGTCAACATTTAACCAAAATTACTCAGCGCGCACATCCGGTTAAAATGTGACAGTTTTGCGTGCTGAGCAAAACTGTCTACAAAATATGTCAACATTTACCCAAAATTACGCAGCGCGCACAATCGTCAAAATTGCGACTGTTTTGCATGCTTAGCAAAACTGCCTATATTTACCCAAAATTACGTAGCGTGCACAGCCGGTAAAATTGTGACCGGTCTGCTCGCAACACAAATAATGTCAACATTTTTCCAAACTTACCCAGCGCACACAACCCGCAAAAATGTGACTGTTTTGCGCACTGAGCTCAAATGTCACCATTTAACCAATGTGACCCAGCGCGCACAACCTGCAAAATTGTGACCTTTTTGCGCGCTGATCAAATATCTCTACATTAACCCAAAATTACTCAGCGCGCATAGCCGACAAAATTGTGACAGTTTTGCACGCTGGTCAACACTGTCTACATTTACCCAAAAATTACCAACGCACACCCGACCAAATTGTGACCGTTTTTCGCGCTGCACAAAAAATGTCAACATTTACCAAAATTACTCAGCCCGCACAACCTCCAAAACTGTGACCATTTTGCGCACTGAGCAAAACTGTCTAAACTGTCCCAAAATTCCTTCACGCGCACAACCTGCAAAATTGTGACCGTTTTGCCCGCTGACCAAAAAAGTCTACAGCTACCCAAAATTACTCAATGCCCACTACCGGCAAAATTGCGGCCATTTTGCGCACGGAGCCAAAATGTGAACAGTTAACCAAAATTACTCAGCCCGCACAGCCGGCAAAAATGTGACCGTTTTGCGTGCTGAGCAAAACTGACTACATTTACCCAAAATTACCAGGGCACACACCTGGCAAAATTGTGACCGTTTTGTGCGCTGCGCAAAACTGCCTACATTTACCCAAAATTACCCGCGCACATCCGGCAAAAATGTGACTGTTTTGCGGGCTGAGCAAAAGTGTCTACATTTACCCAAAATTACCAGCGCACACACCTGGCAAAATTGTGACCATTTTGTGCGCTGCGCAAAACTATCTACATTTACCCAAAATTACACAGCGCACAGAACCGGCAAAATTGTGACAGTTGTGCGCGCTGAGCAAAACTGACTACATTTACCCAAAATTACCCAGGGCGAACAACCGGCAAAATTGTGACTGTTCTGCGCGCTGCGCAAAAAATGTCTACATTTACCCAAAATTACGTAGTGCGCACACCGGCAAAATTGTGACTGTTTTGCGCGCTGAGCAAAAACAGTCTAAATTTTCCCAAAATTACCTAGCGCGCACAACCGACAAAATTGCGACAGTTTTGTGCTTTGAGCAAAACTGTCTACATTCACCCAAAATCAGTGCGCACCACCGGCAAAAATGTGACAATTTTGCACGCTGGGCAAAAATGTGACAGTTTTGCGCACTGGGAAAAATTGTCTCCATTTACTCAAAATTACCCAGCGCGCACAACCCGCAAAATTGTGACAGTTTTGCACGCTACGCAAATAATGTCTACATTTATTCAAAGTGACCTTGTGCGCACCACCTGCTAAATTGTGACCGTTTTGCGTGCTGACCAAACATGTCTACATTTACCCAAAGTGACTCAGCACGCACAACCGGCAAAATTGTGACCGTTTTGTGCACTGGGCAAATAGTCTACATTTACTCAAAATTACCATGCGATCACAACCCGCAAATTTCTGACCGTTTTGTGTGCTGGGTAAAACTTTCTACATTTACCCAAAATTACAAGCGCGCACACCCGGAAAAATTGTGGCTGTTTTGCGTACTGGGCCAAAATGTCTACTTTCACCCAAAATTACCAGCGCACTCACCCCGCAAAATTGTGTCTGTTTTGCTCGCTGCGCAAAAATATCAACATTTACCCAAAAATATCAACGTTTTGCGTGCGGACTAAAAATGTATACATTTACCCAAAATTACTAAACGCTCACAATCGGCAGAATTGTGACCATTTTGCGCCTGAGCAAAAATTTCTACATTTAACCAAAATTACTCAGTACGCACATCCGGCAAAAATATGACCGTTTTGGGTGACGAGCAAAACTGTCAACAAAATATGTCAACATTTACCCAAAATTACTCAACGCCCACTACCGGCAAAATTGTGACCATTTTACGCGCGGAGCCAAAATGTGAACATTTTAACCAAAATTACTCAGCGCGCACATCCGGTAAAAATGTGACAGTTTTGCGTGCTGAGCAAAACTGTCTACAATAACCCAAAATTACAAAATATGTCAACATTTTCCCAAAATTACTCAACACACACAACCGGCAAAATTGTGACCGTTTTACGTGCTTAGGAAAACTGCCTACATTTACCTAAAATTACGCAGCGTACACAGCCGGCAAAATTGTGAACGTTTTGCGGGCTGGGCAAAACTGCCTACATTTAGCCAAAATTACAAGCGCACACACCTGGTAAAATTGTGACTGTTTTGTGCACTGCGCAAAACTGTCTACATTTACCCAAAATTACCAGCGCACACACCCGGCAAAATTGTTACCGTTTTGTGCGCTGCGCAAAACTCTCTACATTTACCCAAAATTACCCAGCGCGCACAACCGGCAAAATTGTGATTGTTTTGCGCGCTGCGCAGAAAATGTCTACATTTACCCAAAATTACCCAGTGCTCACAACTGGCAAAATTGTGACTGTTTTGCGCGATGCGCAAAAAAAGTCTACATTTACCCAAAACGTTGCTATGTGACAGTTTTGCGCGCTGGGCAAAATTTGTCTCCTTTTTTTACTCAAAATTACCCAGCGCGTACAACCCGTAAAACTCTGACTGTTTTGCGCGCTACGAAAAAAATGTCTACATTTGTCCAATGTGACCCAGCGCGCACAGCCTGCTAAATTGTGACCGTTTAAAACATGTCTACATTTACCCATAGTGACTTAGCACGCACAACCCGCAAAATTGTGACCGTTTTGCGCGCTGAGCAAAAAATTCTACATTTAACCAAAATTACTCAGCGCACACATCCGGCAAAAATGTGACAGTGTTGCGTGCTAAGCAAAACTGTCTACAATATATGTCAACATTTACCCTAAATACTCAACGCGCACAACCGTCAAAATTGCAACAGTTTTGCATGCTAAGCAAAACTGCGTACATTTACCCAAAATTACGCAGCGTGCACGGTCGGCAAAACCCAAAATTACGTAGCGTGCACGGCAAAATTGTGACCAGTTTACGCGCAACGCAAATAATGTCTACATTTTCCCAAAATTACCCAGCGCCCACAACCCGCAAAATTGTGAATGTTTTGCGCGCTGAGCACAAATGTCACCATTTAACCAAAGTGACCCATCGCGCACTACCTGCAAAATTGTGACCTTTTTGCACGCGGATCAAATATGTCAACATTTACACAAAATTACTCAGCGCGCATAGCCGACAAAATTGTGAACGTTTTGCACGCTAGGCAACACTGTATACATTTACCCAAAAATTACCAACGCATACCCGACCAAATTGTGACTGTTTTGAGCGCTGCACAAAAATGTCAACATTTACCAAAATTACTCAGCCCGCACAACTGGCAAAATTGTGACCATTTTGCGCACTGAGCAAAACTGTCTAAATTGTCCGAAAATTCCTCAGCGCGCACAACCTGGAAAATTGTGACCGTTTTACACGCTGACAAAAAATGTTTACAGCTACCCAAAATTATTCAGCGCCCACTACCGGCAAAATTGTGACCATTTTGCGTGCGGAGCCATAATGTGAACATTTAACCAAAATTACTCAGCGCACACAACCGGCAAAATTGTGACCGTTTTGCGTGCTTAGCAAAAGTGCCTACATTTACCTAAAATTACGCAGCGTGCACAGCCGACAAAATTGTGAACGATTTGCGAGCTGGGCAAAACTATATACATTTTCACAAAATTACCAGCGCACACACCTGGCAAAATTGTGACCGTTTTGTACGCTGCGCAAAACTGTCAACATTTACCCAAAATTACCAGCGCACACACCTGGCAAAATTGTGACCGTTTTGTGCGCTGCGAAAAACTGTCTACATTTACCCAAAATTACTAGCGCTCACATCTGGCAAAATTGTGAGCGTTTTGTGGGCTGCGCAAAACTATCTACATTTACCTAAAATTACCCAGCGCGCAGAACCTGCAAAATTGTGATTGTTTTGCGCCCTGAGCAAAACTGACTACAATTACCCAAAATTACCCAGTGCGCACAACCGGCAAAATTGTTCCTGTTTTGCGTGCTGCGCAAAAAATGTCTACATTTACCCAAAATTACACAGCGTGCAAAACGGTCACAATTTTGCTCAGAAGCGTGCTGGTCAAAAATGTTGACATTTGCCCAAAATTATCCAGCGCGCACAGCCGGCAAAATTGTGACGATTTTGCGCCCAGAGCAAAAAAGTATAAATTTGCCCAAAATTACGCAGCGCGTACATTCGGCAAAATTGAGACCATTTTGCACACTACGAAAAAGGTATACATTTGCCCAAAATTACGCAATACGCACACCGGCAAAATTGTGACTGTTTTGCACGCTGAGCAAAACAGTCTAAATTGTCCTAAAATTACATAGCGCGCACAACCGACAAAATTGCGACAGTTTTGCGCTTTGAGGAAAACTGTCTAAATTCACCCAAAATTACCCAGTGCGCACAACCGGCAAAAATGTGACAGTTTTGCGCACTCGGCAAAATTGTCTCCATTTACCCAAAATTACCCAACGCGCACAACCAGCAAAATTGTGACTGTTTTGTGCGCTACGCAAAGAATGTCTACATTTATCCAAGTGACCGAGTGCACACAACCTGCTAAATTGTGACCGTTTTGCATGCTGACCAAACATGTCTATCTTTACCCAAAGTGACACAGCGCGCACAACCGGCAAAATTGTGACTGTTTTGCGCGCTGGGCAAAATAGTCTACATTTACTCAAAATTTTCCTGCGATCACAACCCGCAAAATTGTTACCGTTTTGCGCGCTGGGTAAAACTTTCTACATTAACCCAAAATTACCAGCGCGCACACCCGGCAAAATTGTGGCTGTTTTGCGTACTGGGCAAAAATGTCTACTTTCACCCAAAATTACCAGCGCCCACACCCAGCAAAATTGTGTCTGTTTTGCTCGCTGCAGAAAAATATCAATATTTACCCAAAAATATCAACGTTTTGCGTGCGGACCAAAAATGTCTACAGTTACCAAAATTACTCAGCGCTCACAATCGGCAGAATTGTGACCATTTTGCGCGCTGAGCAAAAATGTCTACATTTAACCAAAATTACTCAGCGCGCACATCTGGCAAAAATGTGACCTTTTTGCGTGCTGAGCAAAACTGTCAACAAAATATGTCAACATTTACCCAAAATTACTCAACGCGCACAACCGGCAAAATTGTGACTGTTTTAATGCTTAGCAAAACTGCCTACATTTACCTAAAATTACGCAGCGTGCACAGCCGGCAAAATTGTGACCGGTTTGTGTGCTGGGCAAAACTGTCTACATTTACCCAAAATTACCAACGCACACACCCGGCAAAATTGTGACCGTTTTGCCCTAAAATACCATGTGTGCACAACCGGAAAAAATTGTGATCGTTTTGTGTGCTCGGCAAAAATGTTGACATTTACCCAAAATTATCCAGTGAGTACAACCGGCAAAATTGTGACCGTTTTGCACCCAGAGCAAAACGGTATAATAAATTTGTCCAAAATTACGCAGCGCGCAGAGCCGGCAAAATTGAGACAATTTTGCATACTGAGCAAAAATTCCTACATTTGCCCAAAATTACTCAACGCGAACAACCGGCAAGATTGAGACCGTTTTGCGCGCTGAGCAAAACTGTCTAAATTTTTCAAAAATTACCCAGTGCGCACAACCAGCAGAAATGCGCTGGGCAAAATTGCCTTCATTTACTCAAAATTACCCAGCGCGCACAACCCGCAAAACTGTGACTGTTTTGGGAGCAATGCAAATAATGTCTAAATTTTCCCAAAGTGACTCAGCGCGCACAACCGGGAAAATTGTGACCGTTTTATGCGCTGAGCAAAAATGTCTACATTTAACCAAAATTACTTAGCGCGCATAGCCGGCAAAATTGTGACCGTTTTGCGCGATGGGCAAAACTTTCTACATTTACCCAAAATTACCAGCGCGCACACCCGGCAAAATGGTGACCGTTTTGCATACTACGCAAAAATGTCTACTTTTACCCAAAATTACCAGCGCACACACCCTGTAAAATTGTGACCGTTTTGGCGTTGAGCAAAAAAGTCAATATTTGTCCAAAATTACGCAGCCGCACAACCGGTAAAATTGTGACCGTTTTGCGCGCTGGGCACAACTGTCTACATTTACCCAAAATTACCTACGCGTAAAACCGGCAAAATTGTGACCGTTTTACGCGCAACGCAAATAATGTCTACATTTTCCTAAAATTACCTAGCGCCCACAACCCGCAAAATTGTGACCGTTTTGCACGCTGAGCAGAAATGTCACCATTTAAACAAAGTGACCCAGCGCGCACAACCTGCAAAATTGTGACCTTTTTGCGCGCTGATCAAATCTGTCTACATTTACCCAAAATTACTCAGCGTGCATAGCCGACAAAATTGTGACCGTTTTGCACCTGGGTAAAACTGTCTGCATTTACCCAAAAATAACCCATGCACACTCGACAAAATTGTGACCGTTTTGCACGCTGCCCAAAAAATGTCTACTGCTAACCAAAATTACTCAACGCTCATAACCAGCAAAATTGTGACAATTTTGCGCGCGGAGCCAAAATGTCAACATTTAACCAAAATAACTCGGCGCGCACTTCCGGGAAAATTGTGACCGTTTTGCGTGCCGAGCAAAACTGTCTACATTTACCCAAAATTACAAACAATGTTAACCTTTACCCAAAATTACTCAACGCACACAACCGGAAAAATTGTGACCGTTTTGCGTGCTTAGCGAAACTGCCTACATTTACCTAAAATTACGCTGCGTGCACAGCCGGCAAAATTGTGACCGTTTTGCGTGCTTAGCGAAACTGCCTACATTTACCTAAAATTACGCAGCGTGCACAGCCGGCAAAATTGTGAACGTTTTGCGTGCTAGGCAAAACTGGCTACATTACCCAAAATTACCAGCGCACACACCGGGCAAAATTGTGACCGTTTTGTGCGCTGCGCAAACCTATCTACATTTACCCAAAATTACCCAGCGCGCATAACCGGCAAAATTGTGACTGTTTTGTGCGCTGCGCAAAAATGTCTACATTTACCCAAAATTACCCAGCGTGCAAAACGGTCACAATTTTGCTCAGAAGCATGCTGGTCAAAAATGTTCACATTTGCCCAAAATTATCCAGCACAGCCGGCAAAATTGTGACCTTTTGCGCCCGGAGCAAAACTGTATAAATTTGCCCAAAATTACGCAGCGCGCACTGCCGGTAAAATTGAGACCGTTTTGCACACTGAGAAAAATGTTTACATTTCCCCAAAATTACGCGATGCGCACGCCGGCAAAATTGTGACTGTTTTGCGCACTAAGCAAAAGTGTCTCCATTTACTCAAAATTACCCAGCGCACACAACCCGCAAAATTGTGACTGTTTTGCCCGCTACGCTAATAACGTCTACATTTATCCAAAGTGACCTAGTGTGCACAACCTGCTAAATTGTGACCGTTTTGCGTGCTGACCAAGCATGTCTACATTTACCTAAAGTGACTCAGCGCGCACAACCGGTAAAATTATGACCGTTTTGCGCGCTGGGCAAAAGAGTCTACATTTACGCAAAATTACCCTGCGATCACAACCCGCAAAATTGTTACCGTTTTGCGCGCTGGGTAAAACTTTCTACATTAACCCAAAATTACCAGCGCGCACACCCGGCAAAATTGTGGTTGTTTTGCGTACTGGGCAAAAATGTCTACTTTCACCCAAAATTACCAGCGCACACACCCGGCAAAATTGTGTCTGTTTTGCTCGCTGCGCAAAAATATCAACATTTACCCAAAAATATCAACGTTTTGCGTGCGGACCAAAAATGTCTACATTTACCCAAAATTACGCAACGCTCACAATCGGCAGAATTGTGACCATTTTGCGCGCTGAGCAAAAATGTCTACATTTTACTAAAATTACTCAGCGCGCACATCCGGCAAAAATGTGACCGTTTTGCGTGCTGAGCAAAACTGTCAACAAAATATGTCAACATTTACCCAAAATTACGCAACGCGCACAACCTGCAAAATTGTGACTATTTTGCATGCTTAGAAAAACTGCCTACATTTACCTAAGATTACGACAGCCGGCAAAATTGTGACCGGTTTGTGTGCTGGGCAAAACTGTCGACATTTACCCAAAATTACCAACGCACACACCCGGCAAAATTGTGACCATTTTGCGTTCTGCGCAAAACTGTCTACATTTATCGCAAATTACCCTGTGCGCACAACCGGCAAAATTGTGACCGTTTTGCGCGCAGAGCAAAACTGTCTATATTTAACCAAAATTACCGAGGGCGCACAACCGGCAAAATTTTGACTGTTTTGCGCGATGCGCAAAAAATGTCTACATTTACCCAAAATTACCCAGCGTGCACAACAGTCACAATTTTTGCCGGTTGTGCACACATGGCAATTTTCGACATTTTTCCCCAGTGCGCAAACCGGTCAACATTTTTGTCGGTTGTTCACATATGGCAAAATTGCGACCGTTTTGCGCGCTGTGCAAATATATGTTCATTTGCCCAAAAATGCCTTGTGTCCACAGCCGGCAAAATTGTGAACGTTTTGCGTGATGGGCAAAACTGGCTACATTACCCAAAATTACCAGCGCACACACCGAGCAAAATTCTGACCGTTTTATGCGCTGCGCAAAACTCTCTACAATTACCCGCAAAATTTTGACCGTTTTCCTTGCAACGTAAATAATGTCTACATTTTTGCAAAATTACCCAGCGCCCACAACCCGCAAAATTGTGACTGTTTTGCGCGCTGAGCACAAATGTCACCATTTAAACATAGTGACCCAGCGCGCACAACCTGCAAAATTGTGACCTTTTGCGCGCTGATCAAATATGTCTACATTTACCCAAAATTACGCAGTGCGCATAGCCTACAAAATTGTGACCGTTTTGCACACTGGGCAAAACTGTCTGCATTTACCCAAAAATTACCCACGCACACCCGACAAAAGTGTGACCGTTTTGCGCGCTGCGCAAAAATGTTAACATTTACCAAAATTACTCAGCCCGCACAACCGGTAAAATTGTGACCCTTTTGCGCGCGGAGCAAAACTGTCTAAATTGTCCCAAAATTCCTCAGCGCGCACAACCTGCAAAATTGTGACCGTTTTGCACGCTGCCCAAAACTGTCTACAGCTATCCAAAATTACTCAACGCTCACAACCGGAAAAATTGTGACCATTTTACGTGCGGAGCCAAAATGTCAACATTTAACCAAAATTACTCAGCGCGCACTTCCGGCAAAAATGTGACCGTTTTGCGTGCCGAGCAAAACTGTCTACATTTACCCAAAATTACTCAACACACACAACCGGCAAAATTGTTACCGTTTTGCATGCTTAGCAAAACTGCCAACATTTACCGAAAATTGCGCAGCGTGCACAGCCGGCAAAATTGTGAACGTTTTGCGTGCTGGGCAAAACTGCCTACATTTACCCAAAATTACAAGCGCACACACCTGGCAAAATTGTGACCGTTTTGTACGCAGCGTAAAACTATCTACATTTACCCAAAATTACCCAGTGCGCAGAACCGGAAAAATTGTGACTGTTTTGCGCGCTGAACAAAACTGACTACATTTACCCAAAATTAACAGTGCGCACAACCGGCAAAATTGTGACTGTTTTGCGCTCTGCGCAAAAAATGTCTACATTTACCCAAAATTACCCAGCATGCAAAACGGTCACAATTTTGCGCAGAAGCGTGCTAGGCAAAAATGTTGACATTTGCCCAAAATTATCCAGTGCGTACAGCCGGTAAAATTTTGACCGTTTTGCGCCCTGTGCAAAAGAGCATAAATTTGCTCAAAATTACGCAGCGCGCACATCCGGCTAAATTGAGACCGTTTTGCAAACTGGGAAAAATGCCTACATTTGCCCAAAATTACGCAATGTGCACACCGGCAAAATTGTGACTGTTTTGCACGCTGTGGAAAACTGTCAAAATTTTCTTAAAATTACCAAGCGCGCACAACCGACAAAATTGCGACAGTTTTGCGCTTTGAGCAAAATTGTCTACATTCACCAAAAATTACCCAGTGCGCACAACCGGCAAAAATGTGACAGTTTTGCGCGCTGGGCAAAAATGTCTCCATTTAATCAAAATTACCCAACGCACACAACCGGCAAAATTGTGACTGTTTTGCGCTCTATGCAAAAAATGTCTACATTTTTATCCAAAGTGACCCAGCGCGCACAACCTGCTAAATTGTGACCGTACCAAACATGTCTACATTTACCCAAAGTGACTCAGCGCGCACAACCGGCAAAATTGTGACCGTTTTGCGCTCTGAGTAAAAATGTCTACATTTAACCAAATTTACTCAGCGAGCAAAGCCGGCAAAATTGTGACCGTTTTGCGCACGGGGCAAAACTTTCCTCATTTACCCAAAATTACCAGCGCGCACACCAGGCAAAACTGTGACCGTTTTGCGCACTGAGCAAAAATGTCTACTTTTACCCAAAATTAACAGCGCCCACACCCGGCAAAATTGTGACAGTTTTGCGCACTGAGCAAAAAAGTCAATATTTGTCCAAAATTACGCAGCCCGCACAACCGGCAAAATTGTGACTATTTTGCACGTTGGGCAAAACAGTCTACATTTGCCCAAAATTACCCAGCGCGGACAACCGGCAAAATTGTGACCGTTTTGCGCACAACGCAAATAATGTCTTCATTTGCCCAAAATTAACCAGCACCCACAACCCGCAAAATTATGACTGTTTTGCACGCTGAGCACAAATGTCACCATTTATCCAAAGTGACGCAGCGTGCTCAACCTGCAAAATTATGACCTTTTTGCGCGCAGATCAAATATGTCTAAATTTACCCAAAATTACAAATCGCGCATAGCCGACAAAATTGTGACCGTTTGGCACGTTGGACAAAACTGTCTACACTTACACAAAAATTACAACCGCAAACCCGATAAAATTGTGACCGTATTGCGAGCTGCGTAAAAATATTAACATTTACCCAAAATTACTCAGCCCACACAACCGGCAAAAATGTGACCATTTTGCGCGCTGAGAAAAACTGTCTAAATTGTCCCAAAATTCCTCAGCGCGCATAACCTGCAAAATTGTGACCGTTTTGCACGCTGACCAAAATGTCAATATTTAACCAAAATTACTCAGTGCGCACTTCCGGCAAAAATGTGAACGTTTTGCATGGCGAGCAAAACTGTCTACATTTACCCAAAATTACTCAACGCACACAACCGGCAAAATTGTGACCGTTTTGCGTGCTTAGCAAAACTGCCTACATTTAACTAAAATTACGCAGCGTGCACAGCTGGAAAAATTGTGAACGTTTTGCGTGCTGGGCAAAACTGTCGATATTTACCCAAAATTACCGAGCGTGCACAACCGAAAAAATTGTGACCGTTTTGCGCGCTGAGCAAAACAGTCTACATTTATCCATAATTTACCCAGCGCGCACAACCGGAAAAATTGTGACGGTTTTGCGCGCTGCGCAAAAAATGCCTACATTTACCCAAAATTACCCAGCGTGCACAACGGTCACAATGTTTACCAATTGCGCGCACATGGCAATTTTCGACATTTTGGCCCAGTGCGCAAAATGGTCAACATTTTTGTCGGTTGTTCACACATGGCAAAATTGTGACCGTTTCGTACCCAGTGCAAAGATGTGTTCATTTACCCAAAATTGCCATGACAACTGGCAAAAGTTGAGATCGTTTTGCGTGCTCGGAAAAAATGTTGACATTTACCCAAAATTATCCTGCGCGCACAGCCGGCAAAATTTTGACCGTTTTGCGCCCTGAGCAAAACAGTATAAGTTTGCCCAAAATTACGCAGCGCGCACAACCGGCAAAATTGATGCCGTTTTGCACGCTGAGCAAAAATGCGTACATTTGCCCAAAAGTACTCAACGCGCACAACCGGCAAAATTGTGACAGTTTTGTACGCTGAGCAAAAACTGTCTAAATTTTCCAAAACTTACCCATCGCGCACGACCAGCAAAATTTTAACCGTTTTGCGCGCTAGGAAAAAATTTTTACATTTAACCATAATTACCCAGTGCGCACCACCGGTAAAAATGAGACAGTTTTGCGCGCTGGGCAAAATTGTCTACATTTACTCAAAATTACCCAGCGCGCACAACCCGCAAAATTGTGACCGTTTTGCGCGCTGACCAAATAAGCCTACATTTACCCAAAGTGACTCAACGCGCACAACCCGCAACATTGTGACCGTTTCGCGCGCTGACCAAATATGTCCACATTTACCCAAAGTGACTCAGCGCACACAACCGACAAAATTATGACCATTTTGCGCACTGGTCAAAATTGTCTACATTTACCCAAAATTACCCTGCGATCAAAACCCGTAAAATTGTGACCGTTTTGCGCGCTGTGTAAAGCTTTTTACATTTACCCAAAATTACCAGCGCGCACACCCGGCAAAATTGTGACCGTTTTGCGCGCTGCGCAAAAATATCAACATTTACCCAAAATTACGCGCCTGCACAACCGGCAAAATTGTGGTCCTTTTGCGCGCTGGACAAAACTGTCTACATTTATCTAAAATAACGCAGCGCGCACAACCGGCAAAATTGTGACCGTTTTACGCGCGACGCAAATATTGTCTACATTCACCCAAAATTACCTAGCGCCCACAACCCGCAAAATTGTGACTGTTTAGCACGCTGCGCAAAAATGTCAACATTTACCCAAAGTTACTCAACCTGCACAACCGGCAAAATTGTGACCGTTTTGCGCGCTGAGTAAAACTGTCTAAATTTTCTCAAAATTCTTCAGCGCGCACAACCATCAAAATTGTGACTGTTTTGCACGCAGCCCAAAAATGTCTACAGTAACTCAAAATTACTCAACGCTCACAATCAGAAAAATTGTAACCATTTTGAGCACCGAGCAAAAATGTCAACATTTTACAAAAATTACTCAGCGCGCACATCCGGCAAAAATGTGACTGTTTTGCGTGCTGATCAAAACTGTCTACAAAATATGTCAACATTTACCCAAAATTGCTAAACGCGCACAACCGTCAAAATTGTGACCGTTTTTTGTGCCGAGAAAAAAGTCAATATTTGCTCAAAATTACACAGCCTGCACAACCGGTAAAATTGTAACCGTTTTGCGCGCTGGGCAAAACTGTCAACCTTTACCCCAAATTACCCAGCGCTCACAACCGGCAAAATTGTGACCGTTTTGCGCGCAACGCAAATAATGTCTACATTTACCCAAAATTACCTAGCGCCCTTAACCCGCAAAATTGTGACTGTTTTGCGCGCTGAGGACAAATGTCACCATTTACCCAAACTGACCCAGCGCGCACAACCTGCAAAATTGTGACCTTTTTTACGCGCTTATCAAATATTTCTACCTTTACCCAAAGTTACTCAGCGCCCATAGCCGACAAAATTGTGACCGTTTTGCGCGCTGCACAAAAATGTCAACATTTACCAAAATTACTCAGCCTGCACAACCGGCAAAACTGTGACCATTTTGCGCACTGAGCAAAACTGTCTAAACTGTCGCAAAATTCCTCCGCGCGCACAACCTGCAAAATTGTGACCGTTTTGCACGCTGACCAAAAATGTCTACAGCTACCCAAAATTACTCAATGCCCACTACCGGCAAAATTGCGGCCATTTTGGGCACGGAGCCAAAATGTGAACAGTTAACCAAAATTACTCAGCCTGCACAGCCGGCAAAAATGTGACCGTTTTACGTGCTGAGCAAAACTGTCTACATTTACCCAAAATTACTCAGCGCGCACAACCGTTAAAATTGCGACTGTTTTGCATGCTTAGCAAAACTGCCTATATTTACCCAAAATTACGCAGCGTGCACAGCCGGCAAAATTGTGACCGGTTTACGCGCAACGCAAATAATGTCAACATTTTCCCAAAATTACCCAGCGCCCACAACCCGCAAAAATGTGACTGTTTTGCGCGCTAAGCTCAAATGTCACCATTTAACCAATGTGACCCAGCGCGCACAACCTGCAAAATTGTGACCTTTTTGCGCGCTGATGAAATATGTCTACATTAACCCAAAATTACTCAGCGCGCATAGCTGACAAAATTGTGACAGTTTTGCACGCTGGGCTACCTGTCTACATTTACCCAAAAATTACCAACGCACACCCGACCAAATTGTGACCGTTTTGCGCGCTGCGCAAAAATGTCAACATTTACCAAAATTACTCAGCACGCACAACCGGCAAAACTGTGACCATTTTGCGCACTGAGCAAAAATGTCTAAATTGTCCCAAAATTCCTTCACGCGCACAACCTGCAAAATTGTGACCGTTTTGCACGCTAACCAAAAAATTCTACAGCTACCCAAAATTACTCAATGCCCACTACCGGCAAAATTGCGGCCATTTTGCGCACTGAGCCAAAATGTGAACAGTTAACCAAAATTACTCAGCCCGCACAGCCGGCAAAAATGTGACCGTTTTGCGGGCTGAGCAAAACTGTCTACATTTACCCAAAATTACCAGCGCACACACCTGGATAAATTGTGACCATTTTGAGCGCTGCGCAAAACTATCTACATTTACCCAAAATTACACAGCGCGCAGAACCGGCAAAATTGTGACTGTTTTGCGCGCTGAGCAAAACTGACTACATTTACCCAAAATTACCCAGGGCGAACAACCGGCAAAATTGTGACTGTTCTGCGCGCTGCGCAAAAAATGTCTACATTTACCCAAAATTACGCAATGCGCACACCGGTAAAATTGTGACTGTTTTGCACGCTGAGCAAAACAGTCTAAATTTTCCCAAAATTACCTAGCGCGCACAACCGACAAAATTGCGACAGTTTTGCGCTTTGAGCAAAACTGTCTACATTCACCCAAAATCAGTGCGCACAACCGGCAAAAATGTGAGAATTTTGCACTCTGGGCAAAAATGTGACAGTTTTGCGCACTGGGAAAAATTGTCTCCATTTACTCAAAATTACCCAGCGCGCACAACCCGCAAAATTGTGACAGTTTTGCACGCTACGCAAATAATGTCTACATTTATTCAAAGTGACCTTGTGCGCACCACCTGCTAAATTGTGACCGTTTTGCGTGCTGACCAAACATGTCTACATTTACCCAAAGTGACTCAGCACGCACAACCGGTAAAATTGTGACCGTTTTGCGCACTGGGCAAAATAGTCTACATTTACTAAAAATTACACTGCGATCACAACCTGCAAATTTGTGACCGTTTTGCGTGCTGGGTAAAACTTTCTACATTTACCCAAAATTACAAGCGCGCACACCCGGAAAAATTGTGGCGGTTTTGCGTACTGGGCCAAAATGTCTACTTTCACCCAAAATTACCAGCGCACACACCCCACAAAATTGTGTCTGTTTTGCTCGCTGCGCAAAAATATCAACATTTACCCAAAAATATCAACGTTTTGCGTGCGGACCAAAAATGTATACATTTACCCAAAATTACTAAACGCTCACAATCGGCAGAATTGTGACCATTTTGCACGCTGAGCAAAAATGTCTACATTTAACCAAAATTACTCAGCGCGCACATCCGGCAAAAATATGACCGTTTTGCGTGACAAGCAAAACTGTCAACAAAATATGTCAACATTTACCCAAAATTACTCAACGCCCACTACCGGCAAAATTGTGACCATTTTGCGCACGGAGCCAAAATGTGAACATTTTAACCAAAATTACTCAGCGCGCACATCCGGTAAAAATGTGACAGTTTTGCGTGCTGAGCAAAACTGTCTACAATAACCCAAAATTACAAAATATGTCAACATTTTCCCAAAATTACTCAACGCACACAACCGGCAAAATTGTGACCGTTTTGCGCGCCGGGAAAAACTTTCTACATTTACCCAAAATTACCAGCGCGTAGACCCGGCAAAATTGTGACCGTTTTACGTACTGCGCAAAAATGTCTTCTTTTACCAAAAATTACTAGCGCACACACCCGGCAAAATTGTGACCGTTTTGGCGCTGAGCAAAAAAGTCAATATTTGCCCAAAATTAATGTAGCCCACACTACCGGCAAAATTGTGACCGTTTTGCGCGCTGGGCAAAACTGTCTACATTTACCCAAAATTACCAGCGCGCAAAACTGGCAAAATTGTAACCATTTTGCGCGCAACGCAAATAATGTCTACATTTTCCCAAAATTACCCAGCGCTCACAACCCGCAAAATTGTGACAGTTTTGCACGCTGAGTACACATGTCACCATTTAAACAAAGTGACCCATCGCACACAACCTGCAAAATTGTGACCTTTTTGCGAGCTGATCAAATATGTCTACATTTACCCAAAATTACTCAGCGCGCATAGCCGACAAAATTGTGACCGTTTTGCACGCTGTGCAAAACTGTCTGCATTTACCCAAAAATTACCAACGCACACCCGACAAAATTGTGATCGTTTTGCTCGCTGCGCAAAAATGTCACCATTTACCAAAATTACTCAGCATGCACAACCGGCAAAATTGTGACCCTTTTGCGCGCTGAGCAAAACTGTCTAAATTGCCCCAAAATTCATCAGCGCGCACAACCTGCAAAATTGTGACCGTTTTGCACGCTGACCAAAAATGTCTACAGCTACACAAAATTACTCAACTCTCACAACCAGCAAAATTGTGACCATTTTACGCGCGGAGCCAAAATGTCAACATTTAACCAAAATTACTCAGCGCGCACTTCCGGCAAAAATGTGACCATTTTGCGTGCCGAGCAAAACTCTCTACATTTACCCAAAATTACAAAATATGTCAACATTTACCCAAAATTACTCCACGCAAACAACCAGCAAAATTGTGACCGTTTTGCGTGCTTAGCAAAACTGCCTACATTTACCTAAAATTACGCAGCGTGCACAGCCGGCAAAATTGTGAACGTTTTGCGTGCTGGGCAAAACTGGCTACATTACCCAAAATTACCAGCGCACACATCTGGCAAAATTGTGACCGTTTGTGGGCTGCGCAAAACTGTCTACATTTACTCAAAATTACCAGCGCACACACCGGGCAAAGTTGTGACCGTTTTGTGTGCTGCGCAAAACTATCTACATTTTACCAAAAATTACCCAGCGCGCATAACCGGCAAAATTGTGACTGTTTTGCGCGCTGCGCAAAACCGACAACATTTACCCAAAATTACCCAGTGCGCACAAACGGCAAAATTGTGAATGTTTTGCGCGCTGCGCAAAAAATGTCTTCATTTACCCCAAATTACCCAGCGTGCAAAACGGTCACAATTTTGCTCAGAAGCGGGCTGGTCAAAAATGTTGACATTTGCCCAAAATTATCCAGCGCACACGGCCGACAAAATTGTGACCGTTTTGCGCCCTGAGCAAAACAGTATAAATTTGCCCAAAATTACGCAGCGCGCACAGTCGGCAAAAATTGAGACCGTTTTGCACACTGAGAAAAATGCCTACAGTTGCCCAAAATTAAGCAATGCGCACACCGGCAAAATTGTGACTGCTGTGCGCGTTGAGCAAAACTGTCAAAATTTTCCCAAAATTACATAGCACGCACAACCGACAAAATTGCGACTATTTTGCGCTTTGAGCAAAACAGTCTACATTCATCCAAAATTACCCAGCGCGCACAACCGACAAAAATGTGATAGTTTTGCGCGCCGGGCAAAAATGTGACAGTTTTGCGCGCTGGGCAAAATTTGTCTCTTTTTACTCAAAATTACCCAGTGCGCACAACCCGCAAAACTGTGACTGTTTTGCGCGCTACGCAAAAAATGTCTACATTTATCCAAAGTGACCCAGCGCGCACAACCTGCTAAATTGTGATCGTACCAAACATGTCTACATTTACCCAAAGTGACTCAGCGCGCACAATCGGCAAATTGTGACCGTTTTGCTCGCTGAGCAAAAATGCCTACATTTAACCAAAATTACTCAGCATGCACATCCGGCAAAAATGTGACAGTTTTGCGTGATGAGCAAAACTGTCTACAAAATATGTCAACATTTACCCAAAATTACTCAACGCGCACAACCATCAAATTACGCAGCGTGCACAGCCGGCAAAATTGTGACCTTTTTGCGTGCTGATCAAATATGTCTACAATTACCCAAAATTACTCAGCGCGCACATCCGGCAAAAAATGTGACCATTTTGCGTGCTGAGCAAAATTGTCTACATTAACCCAAAATTACCAGGGCACACACCTGGCAAAATTGTGACCGTTTTATGCGCTTTGAGCAAAACAGTCTTCATTCTTCCAAAATTACCTAGCGCGCACAACCGACAAAAATGTGACAGTTTTGCGCGCTGAGCAAAAATGTGGTAGTTTTGCGCGCTGGGCAAAATTTTTCTCGTTTTACTCAAAATTACCCAGTGCGCACAACCCGCAAAACTGTGACTGTTTTGCGCCACGTAAAAAAATGTCACAAAATATCCAAAGTGACCCAGCGCGCACAACCTGCTAAAACGTGACCGTACCAAACATGTCTACATTTACCCAAAGTGACTTAGCGCGCACAACCAGCAAAATTGTGACCGTTTTGCGCACTGAGAGAAAATGTCAACATTTAACCAAAATTACTCAGCGCGCACATCCGGTTAAAATGTGACAGTTTTGCGTGCTGAGCAAAACTGTCTACAAAATATGTCAACATTTACCCAAAATTACGCAGCGCGCACAACCGTCAAAATTGCGACTGTTTTGCATGCTTAGCAAAACTGCCTATATTTACCCAAAATTACGTAGCGTGCACAGCCGGTAAAATTGTGACCGGTCTGCGCGCAACACAAATAATGTCAACATTTTCCCAAACTTACCCAGCGCACACAACCCGCAAAAATGTGACTGTTTTGCGCGCTGAGCTCAAATGTCACCATTTAACCAATGTGACCCAGCGCGCACAACCTGCAAAATTGTGACCTTTTTGCGCGCTGATCAAATATCTCTACATTAACCCAAAATTACTCAGCGCGCATAGCCGACAAAATTGTGACAGTTTTGCACGCTGGTCAACACTGTCTACATTTACCCAAAAATTACCAACGCACACCCGACCAAATTGTGACCGTTTTTCGCGCTGCACAAAAAATGTCAACATTTACCAAAATTACTCAGCCCGCACAACCGCCAAAACTGTGACCATTTTGCGCACTGAGCAAAACTGTCTAAACTGTCCCAAAATTCCTTCACGCGCACAACCTGCAAAATTGTGACCGTTTTGCCCGACCGTTTTGCCCGCTGACCAAAAAAGTCTACAGCTACCCAAAATTACTCAATGCCCACTACCGGCAAAATTGCGGCCATTTTGCGCACGGAGCCAAAATGTGAACAGTTAACCAAAATTACTCAGCCCGCACAGCCGGCAAAAATGTGACCGTTTTGCGTGCTGAGCAAAACTGACTACATTTACCCAAAATTACCAGGGCACACACCTGGCAAAATTGTGACCGTTTTGTGCGCTGCGCAAAACTGCCTACATTTACCCAAAATTACCCGCGCACATCCGGCAAAAATGTGACTGTTTTGCGGGCTGAGCAAAAGTGTCTACATTTACCCAAAATTACCAGCGCACACACCTGGCAAAATTGTGACCATTTTGTGCGCTGCGCAAAACTATCTACATTTACCCAAAATTACACAGCGCACAGAACCGGCAAAATTGTGACTGTTTTGCGCGCTGAGCAAAACTGACTACATTTACCCAAAATTACCCAGGGCGAACAACCGGCAAAATTGTGACTGTTCTGCGCGCTGCGCAAAAAATGTCTACATTTACCCAAAATTACGCAATGCGCACACCGGCAAAATTGTGACTGTTTTGCGCGCTGAGCAAAACAGTCTAAATTTTCCCAAAATTACCTAGCGCGCACAACCGACAAAATTGCGACAGTTTTGTGCTTTGAGCAAAACTGTCTACATTCACCCAAAATTAGTGCGCACCACCGGCAAAAATGTGACAATTTTGCACGCTGGGCAAAAATGTGACAGTTTTGCGCACTGGGAAAAATTGTCTCCATTTACTCAAAATTACCCCGCGCGCACAACCCGCAAAATTGTGACAGTTTTGCACGCTACGCAAATAATGTCTACATTTATTCAAAGTGACCTTGTGCGCACCACCTGCTAAATTGTGACCGTTTTGCGTGCTGACCAAACATGTCTACATTTACCCAAAGTGACTCAGCACGCACAACCGGCAAAATTGTGACCGTTTTGTGCACTGGGCAAAATAGTCTACATTTACTCAAAATTACCATGCGATCACAACCCGCAAATTTCTGACCGTTTTGCGTGCTGGGTAAAACTTTCTACATTTACCCAAAATTACAAGCGCGCACACCCGGAAAAATTGTGGCTGTTTTGCGTACTGGGCCAAAATGTCTACTTTCACCCAAAATTACCAGCGCACACACCCCGCAAAATTGTGTCTGTTTTGCTCGCTGCGCAAAAATATCAACATTTACCCAAAAATATCAACGTTTTGCGTGCGGACCAAAAATGTATACATTTACCCAAAATTACTAAATGCTCACAATCGGCAGAATTGTGACCATTTTGCGCGCTGAGCAAAAATGTCTACATTTAACCAAAATTACTCAGCGCGCACATCCGGCAAAAATGTGACAGTTTTGCGTGCTGAGCAAAACTGTCTACAATAACCCAAAATTACAAAATATGTCAACATTTTCCCAAAATTACTCAACGCACACAACCGGCAAAATTGTGACCGTTTTACGTGCTTAGAAAAACTGCCTACATTTACCTAAAATTACGCAGCGTGCACCTCCGGCAAAATTGGGCAAAACTGCCTACATTTAGCCAAAATTACAAGCGCACACACCTGGGAAAATTGTGACTGTTTTGTGCGCTGCGCAAAACTGTCTACATTTACCCAAAATTACCAGCGCACACACCCACCCGGCAAAATTGTGACTGTTTTGTGCGCTGCGCAAAACTGTCTACATTTACCCAAAATTACCAGCGCACACACCCGGCAAAATTGTGACCGTTTTGTGCGCTGCGCAAAACTCTCTACATTTACCCAAAATTACCCAGCGCGCACAACCGGCAAAATTGTGACTGTTTTGCGCGATGCGCAAAAAATGTCTACATTTACCCAAAATTACACAGGGCGCACAACTGGCAAAATTGTTACTGTTTTGCGCGATGCACAAAAAATGTCTACTTTTACCCAAAATTACCCAGCGTGCAAAACGGTCACAATTTTGCTCAGAAGCGTGTCAAAAATGTTGACATTTGCCGAAAATTATGCCGCACGCACAGCCGGCAAAATTGTGACCTTTTTGCTCCCAGAGCAAAACAGTATAAATTTGCCCAAAATTATGCAGCGCGCACATCCGGCATAATTGAGACCGTTTTGCACACTGAGAAAAATGTGTACATTTGCCCAAAATTACGCAATGCGCACACCGGTAAAATGGTGACTGTTTTGCGCGCTAAGCAAAACAGTCTAAATTTTCCCAAAATTACCTAGCGCGCACAACTGAGAAAATTGCGACAGTTTTGCGCTTTGAGTAAAGCTGTCTACATTCACCCAAAATTAACCAGTGCGCACAACCGGAAAAAATGTGACAGTTTTACGCGCTGGACAAAAATGTGACAGTTTTGCGTACTGGGCAAAAGTGTCTCCATTTACTTAAAATTACCCAGCGCTCACAACCAGCAAAATTGTGACTGTTTTGCGAGCTACTCAAAGATGTCTACATTTACACAAAGTGACCTAGTGCGCACAACCTGCTAAATTGTGACCGTTTTGAGTGCTGACCAAACATGTCTACATTTACCCAAAGTGACTCAGCGCGCACAACCCGTAAAATTATGACCGTTTTGCGCGCTGGGCAAAATAGTCTACATTTAATCAAAATTACCCTGCGATCACAACCCGCAAAATTATGACCGTTTTGCGTGCTGGGTAAAACTTTCTACATTTACCCAAAATGACCAGCGCGCGCACCCGGCAAAATTGTTGTTGTTTTGTGTACATTTACCCAAAATTACCCAGTGCTCACAACTGGCAAAATTGTGACTGTTTTGCGCGATGCGCAAAAAAAGTCTACATTTACCCAAAACGTTGCTATGTGACAGTTTTGCGCGCTGGGCAAAATTTGTCTCCTTTTTTTTACTCAAAATTACCCAGCGCGTACAACCCGCAAAACTCTGACTGTTTTGCGCGCTACGCAAAAAATGTCTACATTTGTCCAATGTGACCCAGCGCGCACAGCCTGCTAAATTGTGACCGTACAAAACATGTCTACATTTACCCATAGTGACTCAGCACGCACAACCGGCAAAATTGTGACCGTTTTGCGCGCTGAGCAAAAATGTCTACATTTAACCAAAATTACTCAGCGCACACATCCGGCAAAAATGTGACAGTGTTGCGTGCTAAGCAAAACTGTCTACAATATATGTCAACATTTACCATAAATACTCAACGCGCACAACCGTCAAAATTGCAACAGTTTTGCATGCTAAGCAAAACTGCGTACATTTACCCAAAATTACGCAGCGTGCACGGTCGGCAAAACCCAAAATTACGTAGCGTGCACGGCAAAATTGTGACCAGTTTACGCGCAACGCAAATAATGTCTACATTTTCCCAAAATTACCCAGCGCCCACAACCCGCAAAATTGTGAATGTTTTGCGCGCTGAGCACAAATGTCACCATTTAACCAAAGTGACCCATCGCGCACTACCTGCAAAATTGTGACCTTTTTGCACGCGGATCAAATATGTCAACATTTACACAAAATTACTCAGCGCGCATAGCCGACAAAATTGTGAACGTTTTGCACGCTAGGCAACACTGTATACATTTACCCAAAAATTACCAACGCATACCCGACCAAATTGTGACTGTTTTGAGCGCTGCACAAAAATGTCAACATTTACCAAAATTACTCAGCCCGCACAACCGGCAAAATTGTGACCATTTTGCGCACTGAGCAAAACTGTCTAAATTGTCCGAAAATTCCTCAGCGCGCACAACCTGGAAAATTGTGACCGTTTTACACGCTGCCAAAAAATGTTTACAGCTACCCAAAATTATTCAGCGCCCACTACCGGCAAAATTGTGACCGTTTTGTGTGCGGAGCCATAATGTGAACATTTAACCAAAATTACTCAGCGCACACAACCGGCAAAATTGTGACCGTTTTGCGTGCTTAGCAAAAGTGCCTACATTTACCTAAAATTACGCAGCGTGCACAGCCGACAAAATTGTGAACGATTTGCGAGCTGGGCAAAACTATATACATTTTCACAAAATTACCAGCGCACACACCTGGCAAAGTTGTGACCGTTTTGTACGCTGCGCAAAACTGTCAACATTTACCCAAAATTACCAGCGCACACACCTGGCAAAATTGTGACCGTTTTGTGCGCTGCGAAAAACTGTCTACATTTACCCAAAATTACCAGCGCTCACATCTGGCAAAATTGTGAGCGTTTTGTGGGCTGCGCAAAACTGTCTACATTTACCTAAAATTACCCAGCGCGCAGAACCTGCAAAATTGTGACTGTTTTGCGCCCTGAGCAAAACTGACTACAATTACCCAAAATTACCCAGTGCGCACAACCGGCAAAATTGTTCCTGTTTTGCGTGCTGCGCAAAAAATGTCTACATTTACCCAAAATTACACAGCGTGCAAAACGGTCACAATTTTGCTCAGAAGCGTGCTGGTCAAAAATGTTGACATTTGCCCAAAATTATCCAGCGCGCACAGCCGGCAAAATTGTGACGGTTTTGCGCCCAGAGCAAAAAAGTATAAATTTGCCCAAAATTACGCAGCGCGTACATCCGGCAAAATTGAGACCGTTTTGCACACTGCGAAAAAGGTATACATTAGCCCAAAATTACGCAATACGCACACCAGCAAAATTGTGACTGTTTTGCACGCTGAGCAAAACAGTCTAAATTGTCCTAAAATTACATAGCGCGCACAACCGACAAAATTGCGACAGTTTTGCGCTTTGAGGAAAACTGTCTAAATTCACCCAAAATTACCCAGTGCGCACAACTGGCAAAAATGTGACAGTTTTGCGCACTGGGCAAAATTGTCTCCATTTACCCAAAATTACCCAACGCGCACAACCCGCAAAATTGTGACTGTTTTGTGCGCTACGCAAAGAATGTCTACATTTATCCAAGTGACCGAGTGCACACAACCTGCTAAATTGTGACCGTTTTGCATGCTGACCAAACATGTCTATCTTTACCCAAAGTGACACAGCGCGCACAACCGGTAAAATTGTGACTGTTTTGCGCGCTGGGCAAAATAGCCTACATTTACTCAAAATTTTCCTGCGATCACAAACCGCAAAATTGTTACCATTTTGCGCGCTGGGTAAAACTTTCTACATTTACCCAAAATTACCAGCGCGCACACCCGGCAAAATTGTGGCTGTTTTGCGTACAGGGCAAAAATGTCTACTTTCACCCAAAATTACCAGCGCACACACCCTGCAAAATTGTGTCTGTTTTGCTCGCTGCAGAAAAATATCAATATTTACCCAAAAATATCAACGTTTTGCGTGCGGACCAAAAATGTCTATAGTTACCAAAATTACTCAGCGCTCACAATCGGCAGAATTGTGACCATTTTGCGCGCTGAGCAAAAATGTCTACATTTAACCAAAATTACTCAGCGCGCACATCCGGCAAAAATGTGACCTTTTTGCGTGCTGAGCAAAACTGTCAACAAAATATGTCAACATTTACCCAAAATTACTCAACGCGCACAACCGGCAAAATTGTGACTGTTTTAATGCTTAGCAAAACTGCCTACATTTACCTAAAATTACGCAGCGTGCACAGCCGGCAAAATTGTGACCGGTTTGTGTGCTGGGCAAAACTGTCTACATTTACCCAAAATTACCAACGCACACACCCGGCAAAATTGTGACCGTTTTGCGTCCTGAGCAAAACTGTTTACCTCTACCCCAAATTACCCAGTGCGCACAACCGGCAAAATTGTGACCGTTTTGCACGCTGCCCAAAAAATGTCTACTGCTAACCAAAATTACTCAACGCTCATAACCAGCAAAATTGTGACAATTTTGCGCGCGGAGCCAAAATGTCAACATTTAACCAAAATAACTCGGCGCGCACTTCCGGGAAAATTGTGACCGTTTTGCGTGCCGAGCAAAACTGTCTACATTTACCCAAAATTACAAACAATGTTAACCTTTACCCAAAATTACTCAACGCACACAACCGGAAAAATTGTGACCGTTTTGCGTGCTTAGCGAAACTGCCTACATTTACCTAAAATTACGCAGCGTGCACAGCCGGCAAAATTGTGACCGTTTTGCGTGCTTAGCGAAACTGCCTACATTTACCTAAAATTACGCAGCGTGCACAGCCGGCAAAATTGTGAACGTTTTGCGTGCTAGGCAAAACTGGCTACATAAACCAAAATTACCAGCGCACACACCAGGCAAAATTGTGACCGTTTTGTGCGCTACGTAAACCTATCTACATTTACCCAAAATTACCCAGCGCGCATAACCGGCAAAATTGTGACTGTTTTGTGCGCTGCGCAAAAATGTCTACATTTACCCAAAATTACCCAGCGTGCAAAACGGTCACAATTTTGCTCAGAAGCATGCTGGTCAAAAATGTTCACATTTGCCCAAAATTATCCAGCACAGCCGGCAAAATTGTGACCTTTTGCGCCCGGAGCAAAACTGTATAAATTTGCCCAAAATTACACAGCGCGCACTGCCGGTAAAATTGAGACCGTTTTGCACACTGAGAAAAATGTTTACATTTCCCCAAAATTACGCGATGCGCACGCCGGCAAAATTGTGACTGTTTTGCGCACTAAGCAAAAGTGTCTCCATTTACTCAAAATTACCCAGCGCACACAACCCGCAAAATTGTGACTGTTTTGCCCGCTACGCTAATAACGTCTACATTTATCCAAAGTGACCTAGTGTGCACAACCTGCTAAATTGTGACCGTTTTGCGTGCTGACCAAGCATGTCTACATTTACCTAAAGTGACTCAGCGCGCACAACCGGTAAAATTATGACCGTTTTGCGCGCTGGGCAAAAGAGTCTACATTTACGCAAAATTACACTGCGATCACAACCCGCAAAATTGTTACCGTTTTGCGCGCTGGGTAAAACTTTCTACATTAACCCAAAATTACCAGCGCGCACACCCGGCAAAATTATGGCTGTTTTGCGTACTGGGCAAAAATGTCTACTTTAACCCAAAATTACCAGCGCTCACACCCGGCAAAATTGTGTCTGTTTTGCTCGCTGCGCAAAAATATCAACATTTACCCAAAAATATCAACGTTTTGCGTGCGGACCAAAAATGTCTACATTTACCCAAAATTACTCAACGCTCACAATCGGCAGAATTGTGACCATTTTGCGCGCTGAGCAAAAATGTCTACATTTTACCAAAATTACTCAGCGCGCACATCCGGCAAAAATGTGACCGTTTTGCGTGCTGAGCAAAACTGTCAACAAAATATGTCAACATTTACCCAAAATTACGCAACGCGCACAACCTGCAAAATTGTAACTATTTTGCATGCTTAGAAAAACTGCCTACATTTACCTAAGATTACGACAGCCGGCAAAATTGTGACCGGTTTGTGTGCTGGGCAAAACTGTCGACATTTACCCAAAATTACCAACGCACACACCCGGCAAAATTGTGACCATTTTGCGTTCTGCGCAAAACTGTCTACATTTATCGCAAATTACCCTGTGCGCACAACCGGCAAAATTGTGACCGTTTTGCGCGCAGAGCAAAACTGTCTATATTTAACCAAAATTACCGAGGGCGCACAACCGGCAAAATTTTGACTGTTTTGCGCGATGCGCAAAAAATGTCTACATTTACCCAAAATTACCCAGCGTGCACAACAGTCACAATTTTTGCCGGTTGTGCACACATGGCAATTTTCGACATTTTTCCCCAGTGCGCAAACCGGTCAACATTTTTGTCGGTTGTTCACATATGGCAAAATTGCGACCGTTTCGCGCGCTGTGCAAATATGTGTTCATTTGCCCTAAAATACCATGTGTCCACAGCCGGCAAAATTGTGAACGTTTTGCGTGATGGGCCAAACTGGCTACATTACCCAAAATTACCAGCGCACACACCGAGCAAAATTCTGACCGTTTTATGCGCTGCGCAAAACTCTCTACAATTACCCGCAAAATTTTGACCGTTTTCCTTGCAACGCAAATAATGTCTACATTTTTGCAAAATTACCCAGCGCCCACAACCCGCAAAATTGTGACTGTTTTGCGCGCTGAGCACAAATGTCACCATTTAAACATAGTGACCCAGCGCGCACAACCTGCAAAATTGTGACCTTTTGCGCGCTGATCAAATATGTCTACATTTACCCAAAATTACGCAGTGCGCATAGCCTACAAATTTGTGACCGTTTTGCACACTGGGCAAAACTGTCTGCATTTACCCAAAAATTACCCACGCACACCCGACAAAAGTGTGACCGTTTTGCGCGCTGCGCAAAAATGTTAACATTTACCAAAATTACTCAGCCCGCACAACCGGTAAAATTGTGACCCTTTTGCGCGCGGAGCAAAACTGTCTAAATTGTCCCAAAATTCCTCAGCGCGCACAACCTGCAAAATTGTGACCGTTTTGCACGCTGCCCAAAACTGTCTACAGCTATCCAAAATTACTCAACGCTCACAACCGGAAAAATTGTGACCATTTTACGTGCGGAGCCAAAATGTCAACATTTAACCAAAATTACTCAGCGCGCACTTCCGGCAAAAATGTGACCGTTTTGCGTGCCGAGCAAAACTGTCTACATTTACCCAAAATTACAAAATATGTCAACATTTACCCAAAATTACTCAACACACACAACCGGCAAAATTGTTACCGTTTTGCATGCTTAGCAAAACTGCCAACATTTACCTAAAATTGCGCAGCGTGCACAGCCGGCAAAATTGTGAACGTTTTGCGTGCTGGGCAAAACTGCCTACATTTACCCAAAATTACAAGCGCACACACCTGGCAAAATTGTGACCGTTTTGTACGCAGCGTAAAACTATCTACATTTACCCAAAATTACCCAGTGCGCAGAACCGGAAAAATTGTGACTGTTTTGCGCGCTGAACAAAACTGACTACATTTACCCAAAATTAACAGTGCGCACAACCGGCAAAATTGTGACTGTTTTGCGCTCTGCGCAAAAAATGTCTACATTTACCCAAAATTACCCAGCATGCAAAACGGTCACAATTTTGCGCAGAAGCGTGCTAGGCAAAAATGTTGACATTTGCCCAAAATTATCCAGTGCGTACAGCCGGTAAAATTTTGACCGTTTTGCGCCCTGGGCAAAACAGCATAAATTTGCTCAAAATTACGCAGCGCGCACATCCGGCTAAATTGAGACCGTTTTGCAAACTGGGAAAAATGCCTACATTTGCCCAAAATTACGCAATGTGCACACCGGCAAAATTGTGACTGTTTTGCACGCTGTGGAAAACTGTCAAAATTTTCTTAAAATTACCAAGCGCGCACAACCGACAAAATTGCGACAGTTTTGCGCTTTGAGCAAAATTGTCTACATTCACCAAAAATTACCCAGTGCGCACAACCGGCAAAAATGTGACAGTTTTGCGCGCTGGGCAAAAATGTCTCCATTTAATCAAAATTACCCAACGCACACAACCGGCAAAATTGTGACTGTTTTGCGCTCTATGCAAAAAATGTCTACATTTTTATCCAAAGTGACCCAGCGCGCACAACCTGCTAAATTGTGACCGTACCAAACATGTCTACATTTACCCAAAGTGACTCAGCGCGCACAACCGGCAAAATTGTGACCGTTTTGCGCTCTGAGTAAAAATGTCTACATTTAACCAAATTTACTCAGCGAGCAAAGCCGGCAAAATTGTGACCGTTTTGCGCACGGGGCAAAACTTTCCTCATTTACCCAAAATTACCAGCGCGCACACCAGGCAAAACTGTGACCGTTTTGCGCACTGATCAAAAATGTCTACTTTTACCCAAAATTAACAGCGCCCACACCCGGCAAAATTGTGACAGTTTTGCGCACTGAGCAAAAAAGTCAATATTTGTCCAAAATTACGCAGCCCGCACAACCGGCAAAATTGTGACTATTTTGCACGTTGGGCAAAACAGTCTACATTTGCCCAAAATTACCCAGCACGGACAACCGGCAAAATTGTGACCGTTTTGCGCACAACGCAAATAATGTCTTCATTTGCCCAAAATTAACCAGCACCCACAACCCGCAAAATTATGACTGTTTTGCACGCTGAGCACAAATGTCACCATTTATCCAAAGTGACCCAGCGTGCTCAACCTGCAAAATTATGACCTTTTTGCGCGCAGATCAAATATGTCTAAATTTACCCAAAATTACTCAGCGCGCATAGCCGACAAAATTGTGACCGTTTGGCACGCTGGACAAAACTGTCTACACTTACACAAAAATTACAACCGCAAACCCGAAAAAATTGTGACCGTATTGCGAGCTGCGTAAAAATATTAACATTTACCCAAAATTACTCAGCCCACACAACCGGCAAAAATGTGACCATTTTGCGCGCTGAGAAAAACTGTCTAAATTGTCCCAAAATTCCTCAGCGCGCATAACCTGCCGACCGTTTTGCACGCTGACCAAAATGTCAATATTTAACCAAAATTACTCAGTGCGCACTTCCGGCAAAAATGTGAACGTTTTGCATGCCGAGCAAAACTGTCTACATTTACCCAAAATTACTCAACGCACACAACCGGCAAAATTGTGACCGTTTTGCGTGCTTAGCAAAACTGCCTACATTTAACTAAAATTACGCAGCGTGCACAGCTGGAAAAATTGTGAACGTTTTGCGTGCTGGGCAAAACTGTCGATATTTACCCAAAATTACCGAGCGCGCACAACCGAAAAAATTGTGACCGTTTTGCGCGCTGAGCAAAACAGTCTACATTTATCCATAATTTACCAAGCGCGCACAACCGGAAAAATTGTGACGGTTTTGCGCGCTGCGCAAAAAATGCCTACATTTACCCAAAATTACCCAGCGTGCACAACGGTCACAATGTTTACCAATTGCGCGCACATGGCAATTTTCGACATTTTGGCCCAGTGCGCAAAATGGTCAACATTTTTGTCGGTTGTTCACACATGGCAAAATTGTGACCGTTTCGTACCCAGTGCAAAGATGTGTTCATTTACCCAAAATTGCCATGACAACTGGCAAAAGTTGAGATCTTTTTGCGTGCTCGGAAAAAATGTTGACATTTACCCAAAATTATCCTGCGCGCACAGCCGGCAAAATTTTGACCGTTTTGCGCCCTGAGCAAAACAGTATAAGTTTGCCCAAAATTACGCAGCGCGCACAACCGGCAAAATTGATGCCGTTTTGCACGCTGAGCAAAAATGCGTACATTTGCCCAAAAGTACTCAACGCGCACAACCGGCAAAATTGTGACAGTTTTGTACGCTGAGCAAAAACTGTCTAAATTTTCCAAAACTTACCCATCGCGCACGACCATCAAAATTTTAACCGTTTTGCGCGCTAGGAAAAAATTTTTACATTTAACCATAATTACCCAGTGCGCACCACCGGTAAAAATGAGACAGTTTTGCGCGCTGGGCAAAATTGTCTACATTTACTCAAAATTACCCAGCGCGCACAACCCGCAAAATTGTGACCGTTTTGTGCGCTGACCAAATAAGCCTACATTTACCCAAAGTGACTCAACGCGCACAACCCGCAACATTGTGACCGTTTCGCGCGCTGACCAAATATGTCCACATTTACCCAAAGTGACTCAGCGCGCACAACCGACAAAATTGTGACCATTTTGCGCACTGGTCAAAATTGTCTACATTTACCCAAATTTACCCTGCGATCAAAACCCGTAAAATTGTGACCGTTTTGCGCGCTGGGTAAAACTTTTTACATTTACCCAAAATTACCAGCGCGCACACCCGGCAAAATTGTGACCGTTTTGCGCGCTGCGCAAAAATATCAACATTTACCCAAAATTACGCGCCTGCACAACCGGCAAAATTGTGGTCCTTTTGCGCGCTGGACAAAACTGTCTACATTTATCTAAAATAACGCAGCGCGCACAACCGGCAAAATTGTGACCGTTTTACGCGCGACGCAAATATTGTCTACATTCACCCAAAATTACCTAGCGACCACAACCCGCAAAATTGTGACTGTTTAGCACGCTGCGCAAAAATGTCAACATTTACCCAAAGTTACTCAACCTGCACAACCGGCAAAATTGTGACCGTTTTGCGCGCTGAGTAAAACTGTCTAAATTTTCTCAAAATTCTTCAGCGCGCACAACCATCAAAATTGTGACTGTTTTGCACGCAGCCCAAAAATGTCTACAGTAACTCAAAATTACTCAACGCTCACAATCAGAAAAATTGTAACCATTTTGAGCGCCGAGCAAAAATGTCAACATTTTACAAAAATTACTCAGCGCGCACATCCGGCAAAAATGTGACTGTTTTGCGTGCTGATCAAAACTGTCTACAAAATATGTCAACATTTACCCAAAATTGCTAAACGCGCACAACCGTCAAAATTGTGACCGTTTTTTGTGCCGAGAAAAAAGTCAATATTTGCTCAAAATTACACAGCCTGCACAACCGGTAAAATTGTAACCGTTTTGCGCGCTGGGCAAAACTGTCAACCTTTACCCCAAATTACCCAGCGCTCACAACCGGCAAAATTGTGACCGTTTTGCGCGCAACGCAAATAATGTCTACATTTACCCAAAATTACCTAGCGCCCTTAACCCGCAAAATTGTGACTGTTTTGCGCGCTGAGGACAAATGTCACCATTTACCCAAACTGACCCAGCGCGCACAACCTGCAAAATTGTGACCTTTTTACGCGCTTATCAAATATTTCTACCTTTACCCAAAGTTACTCAGCGCCCATAGCCGACAAAATTGTGACCGTTTTGCGCGCTGCACAAAAATGTCAACATTTACCAAAATTACTCAGCCTGCACAACCGGCAAAACTGGGACCATTTTGCGCACTGAGCAAAACTGTCTAAACTGTCGCAAAATTCCTCCGCGCGCACAACCTGCAAAATTGTGACCGTTTTGCACGCTGACCAAAAATGTCTACAGCTACCCAAAATTACTCAATGCCCACTACCGGCAAAATTGCGGCCATTTTGGGCACGGAGCCAAAATGTGAACAGTTAACCAAAATTACTCAGCCTGCACAGCCGGCAAAAATGTGACCGTTTTACGTGCTGAGCAAAACTGTCTACATTTACCCAAAATTACTCAGCGCGCACAACCGTTAAAATTGCGACTGTTTTGCATGCTTAGCAAAACTGCCTATATTTACCCAAAATTACGCAGCGTGCACAGCCGGCAAAATTGTGACCGGTTTACGCGCAACGCAAATAATGTCAACATTTTCCCAAAATTACCCAGCGCCCACAACCCGCAAAAATGTGACTGTTTTGCGCGCTAAGCTCAAATGTCACCATTTAACCAATGTGACCCAGCGCGCACAACCTGCAAAATTGTGACCTTTTTGCGCGCTGATGAAATATGTCTACATTAACCCAAAATTACTCAGCGCGCATAGCTGACAAAATTGTGACAGTTTTGCACGCTGGGCTACCTGTCTACATTTACCCAAAAATTACCAACGCACACCCGACCAAATTGTGACCGTTTTGCGCGCTGCGCAAAAATGTCAACATTTACCAAAATTACTCAGCACGCACAACCGGCAAAACTGTGACCATTTTGCGCACTGATCAAAAATGTCTAAATTGTCCCAAAATTCCTTCACGCGCACAACCTGCAAAATTGTGACCGTTTTGCACGCTAACCAAAAAATTCTACAGCTACCCAAAATTACTCAATGCCCACTACCGGCAAAATTGCGGCCATTTTGCGCACTGAGCCAAAATGTGAACAGTTAACCAAAATTACTCAGCCCGCACAGCCGGCAAAAATGTGACCGTTTTGCGTGCTGAGCAAAACTGTCTACATTTACCCAAAATTACCAGTGCACACACATGCCAAAATTGTGACCGTTTTGTGCGCTGCGCAAAACTGCCTACATTTACCCAAAATTACCCGTACATCCGGCAAAAATGTGACTATTTTGCGGGCTGAGCAAAACTGTCTACATTTACCCAAAATTACCAGCGCACACAACTGGATAAATTGTGACCATTTTGAGCGCTGCGCAAAACTATCTACATTTACCCAAAATTACACAGCGCGCAGAACCGGCAAAATTGTGACTGTTTTGCGCGCTGAGCAAAACTGACTACATTTACCCAAAATTACCCAGGGCGAACAACCGGCAAAATTGTGACTGTTCTGCGCGCTGCGCAAAAAATGTCTACATTTACCCAAAATTACGCAATGCGCACACCGGTAAAATTGTGACTGTTTTGCACGCTGAGCAAAACAGTCTAAATTTTCCCAAAATTACCTAGCGCGCACAACCGACAAAATTGCGACAGTTTTGCGCTTTGAGCAAAACTGTCTACATTCACCCAAAATCAGTGCGCACAACCGGCAAAAATGTGAGAATTTTGCACTCTGGGCAAAAATGTGACAGTTTTGCGCACTGGGAAAAATTGTCTCCATTTACTCAAAATTACCCAGCGCGCACAACCCGCAAAATTGTGACAGTTTTGCACGCTACGCAAATAATGTCTACATTTATTCAAAGTGACCTTGTGCGCACCACCTGCTAAATTGTGACCGTTTTGCGTGCTGACCAAACATGTCTACATTTACCCAAAGTGACTCAGCACGCACAACCGGTAAAATTGTGACCGTTTTGCGCACTGGGCAAAATAGTCTACATTTACTAAAAATTACACTGCGATCACAACCTGCAAATTTGTGACCGTTTTGCGTGCTGGGTAAAACTTTCTACATTTACCCAAAATTACAAGCGCGCACACCCGGAAAAATTGTGGCGGTTTTGCGTACTGGGCCAAAATGTCTACTTTCACCCAAAATTACCAGCGCACACACCCCACAAAATTGTGTCTGTTTTGCTCGCTGCGCAAAAATATCAACATTTACCCAAAAATATCAACGTTTTGCGTGCGGACCAAAAATGTATACATTTACCCAAAATTACTAAACGCTCACAATCGGCAGAATTGTGACCATTTTGCACGCTGAGCAAAAATGTCTACATTTAACCAAAATTACTCAGCGCGCACATCCGGCAAAAATATGACCGTTTTGCGTGACAAGCAAAACTGTCAACAAAATATGTCAACATTTACCCAAAATTACTCAACGCCCACTACCGGCAAAATTGTGACCATTTTGCGCACGGAGCCAAAATGTGAACATTTTAACCAAAATTACTCAGCGCGCGCATCCGGTAAAAATGTGACAGTTTTGCGTGCTGAGCAAAACTGTCTACAATAACCCAAAATTACAAAATATGTCAACATTTTCCCAAAATTACTCAACGCACACAACCGGCAAAATTGTGACCGTTTTGCGCGCCGGGAAAAACTTTCTACATTTACCCAAAATTACCAGCGCGTAGACCCGGTAAAATTGTGACCGTTTTACGTACTGCGCAAAAATGTCTTCTTTTACCAAAAATTACTAGCGCACACACCCAGCAAAATTGTGACCGTTTTGGCGCTGAGCAAAAAAGTCAATATTTGCCCAAAATTAATGTAGCCCACACTACCGGCAAAATTGTGACCGTTTTGCGCGCTGGGCAAAACTGTCTACATTTACCCAAAATTACCAGCGCGCAAAACTGGCAAAATTGTAACCATTTTGCGCGCAACGCAAATAATGTCTACATTTTCCCAAAATTACCCAGCGCTCACAACCCGCAAAATTGTGACAGTTTTGCACGCTGAGTACACATGTCACCATTTAAACAAAGTGACCCATCGCACACAACCTGCAAAATTGTGACCTTTTTGCGAGCTGATCAAATATGTCTACATTTACCCAAAATTACTCAGCGCGCATAGCCGACAAAATTGTGACCGTTTTGCACGCTGTGCAAAACTGTCTGCATTTACCCAAAAATTACCAACGCACACCCGACAAAATTGTGATCGTTTTGCTCGCTGCGCAAAAATGTCACCATTTACCAAAATTACTCAGCATGCACAACCGGCAAAATTGTGACCCTTTTGCGCGCTGAGCAAAACTGTCTAAATTGCCCCAAAATTCATCAGCGCGCACAACCTGCAAAATTGTGACCGTTTTGCACGCTGACCAAAAATGTCTATAGCTACACAAAATTACTCAACTCTCACAACCAGCAAAATTGTGACCATTTTACGCGCGGAGCCAAAATGTCAACATTTAACCAAAATTACTCAGCGCGCACTTCCGGCAAAAATGTGACCATTTTGCGTGCCGAGCAAAACTCTCTACATTTACCCAAAATTACAAAATATGTCAACATTTACCCAAAATTACTCCACGCAAACAACCAGCAAAATTGTGACCGTTTTGCGTGCTTAGCAAAACTGCCTACATTTACCTAAAATTACGCAGCGTGCACAGCCGGCAAAATTGTGAACGTTTTGCGTGCTGGGCAAAACTGGCTACATTACCCAAAATTACCAGCGCACACATCTGGCAAAATTGTGACCGTTTGTGGGCTGCGCAAAACTGTCTACATTTACTCAAAATTACCAGCGCACACACCGGGCAAAGTTGTGACCGTTTTGTGTGCTGCGCAAAACTATCTACATTTTACCAAAAATTACCCAGCGCGCATAACCGGTAAAATTGTGACTGTTTTGCGCGCTGCGCAAAACCGACAACATTTACCCAAAATTACCCAGTGCGCACAAACGGCAAAATTGTGAATGTTTTGCGCGCTGCGCAAAAAATGTCTTCATTTACCCCAAATTACCCAGCGTGCAAAACGGTCACAATTTTGCTCAGAAGCGGGCTGGTCAAAAATGTTGACATTTGCCCAAAATTATCCAGCGCACACGGCCGACAAAATTGTGACCGTTTTGCGCCCTGAGCAAAACAGTATAAATTTGCCCAAAATTACGCAGCGCGCACAGTCGGCAAAAATTGAGACCGTTTTGCACACTGAGAAAAATGCCTACATTTGCCCAAAATTAAGCAATGCGCACACCGGCAAAATTGTGACTGCTGTGCGCGCTGAGCAAAACTGTCAAAATTTTCCCAAAATTACATAGCACGCACAACCGACAAAATTGCGACTATTTTGCGCTTTGAGCAAAACAGTCTACATTCATCCAAAATTACCCAGCGCGCACAACCGACAAAAATGTGATAGTTTTGCGCGCCGGGCAAAAATGTGACAGTTTTGCGCGCTGGGCAAAATTTGTCTCTTTTTACTCAAAATTACCCAGTGCTTACAACCCGCAAAACTGTGACTGTTTTGCGCGCTACGCAAAAAATGTCTACATTTATCCAAAGTGACCCAGCGCGCACAATCTGCTAAATTGTGATCGTACCAAACATGTCTACATTTACCCAAAGTGACTCAGCGCGCACAATCGGCAAATTGTGACCGTTTTGCTCGCTGAGCAAAAATGCCTACATTTAACCAAAATTACTCAGCATGCACATCCGGCAAAAATGTGACAGTTTTGCGTGATGAGCAAAACTGTCTACAAAATATGTCAACATTTACCCAAAATTACTCAACGCGCACAACCATCACATTACGCAGCGTGCACAGCCGGCAAAATTGTGACCTTTTTGCGTGCTGATCAAATATGTCTACAATTACCCAAAATTACTCAGCGCGCACATCCGGCAAAAAATGTGACCATTTTGCGTGCTGAGCAAAATTGTCTACATTAACCCAAAATTACCAGGGCACACACCTGGCAAAATTGTGACCGTTTTATGCGCTTTGAGCAAAACAGTCTTCATTCTTCCAAAATTACCTAGCGCGCACAACCTACAAAAATGTGACAGTTTTGCGCGCTGAGCAAAAATGTGGTAGTTTTGCGCGCTGGGCAAAAATTTTCTCGTTTTACTCAAAATTACCCAGTGCGCACAACCCGCAAAACTGTGACTGTTTTGCGCCACGTAAAAAAATGTCACAAAATATCCAAAGTGACCCAGCGCGCACAACCTGCTAAAACGTGACCGTACCAAACATGTCTACATTTACCCAAAGTGACTTAGCGCGCACAACCAGCAAAATTGTGACCGTTTTGCGCACTGAGAAAAAATGTCAACATTTAACCAAAATTACTCAGCGCGCACATCCGGTTAAAATGTGACAGTTTTGCGTGCTGAGCAAAACTGTCTACAAAATATGTCAACATTTACCCAAAATTACGCAGCGCGCACAACCGTCAAAATTGCGACTGTTTTGCATGCTTAGCAAAACTGCCTATATTTACCCAAAATTACGTAGCGTGCACAGCCGGTAAAATTGTGACCGGTCTGCGCGCAACACAAATAATGTCAACATTTTCCCAAACTTACCCAGCGCACACAACCCGCAAAAATGTGACTGTTTTGCGCGCTGAGCTCAAATGTCACCATTTAACCAATGTGACCCAGCGCGCACAACCTGCAAAATTGTGACCTTTTTGCGCGCTGATCAAATATCTCTACATTAACCCAAAATTACTCAGCGCGCATAGCCGACAAAATTGTGACAGTTTTGCACGCTGGTCAACACTGTCTACATTTACCCAAAAATTACCAACGCACACCCGACCAAATTGTGACCGTTTTTCGCGCTGCACAAAAAATGTCAACATTTACCAAAATTACTCAGCCCGCACAACCGCCAAAACTGTGACCATTTTGCGCACTGAGCAAAACTGTCTAAACTGTCCCAAAATTCCTTCACGCGCACAACCTGCAAAATTGTGACCGTTTTGCCCGCTGACCAAAAAAGTCTACAGCTACCCAAAATTACTCAATGCCCACTACCGGCAAAATTGCGGCCATTTTGCGCACGGAGCCAAAATGTGAACAGTTAACCAAAATTACTCAGCCCGCACAGCCGGCAAAAATGTGACCGTTTTGCGTGCTGAGCAAAACTGACTACATTTACCCAAAATTACCAGGGCACACACCTGGCAAAATTGTGACCGTTTTGTGCGCTGCGCAAAACTGCCTACATTTACCCAAAATTACCCGCGCACATCCGGCAAAAATGTGACTGTTTTGCGGGCTGAGCAAAAGTGTCTACATTTACCCAAAATTACCAGCGCACACACCTGGCAAAATTGTGACCATTTTGTGCGCTGCGCAAAACTATCTACATTTACCCAAAATTACACAGCGCACAGAACCGGCAAAATTGTGACTGTTTTGCGCGCTGAGCAAAACTGACTACATTTACCCAAAATTACCCAGGGCGAACAACCGGCAAAATTGTGACTGTTCTGCGCGCTGCGCAAAAAATGTCTACATTTACCCAAAATTACGCAATGCGCACACCGGCAAAATTGTGACTGTTTTGCGCGCTGAGCAAAACAGTCTAAATTTTCCCAAAATTACCTAGCGCGCACAACCGACAAAATTGCGACAGTTTTGTGCTTTGAGCAAAACTGTCTACATTCACCCAAAATCAGTGCGCACCACCGGCAAAAATGTGACAATTTTGCACGCTGGGTAAAAATGTGACAGTTTTGCGCACTGGGAAAAATTGTCTCCATTTACTCAAAATTACCCAGCGCGCACAACCCGCAAAATTGTGACAGTTTTGCACGCTACGCAAATAATGTCTACATTTATTCAAAGTGACCTTGTGCGCACCACCTGCTAAATTGTGACCGTTTTGCGTGCTGACCAAACATGTCTACATTTACCCAAAGTGACTCAGCACGCACAACCGGCAAAATTGTGACCGTTTTGTGCACTGGGCAAAATAGTCTACATTTACTCAAAATTACCATGCGATCACAACCCGCAAATTTCTGACCGTTTTGCGTGCTGGGTAAAACTTTCTACATTTACCCAAAATTACAAGCGCGCACACCCGGAAAAATTGTGGCTGTTTTGCGTACTGGGCCAAAATGTCTACTTTCACCCAAAATTACCAGCGCACACACCCCGCAAAATTGTGTCTGTTTTGCTCGCTGCGCAAAAATATCAACATTTACCCAAAAATATCAACGTTTTGCGTGCGGACCAAAAATGTATACATTTACCCAAAATTACTAAACGCTCACAATCGGCAGAATTGTGACCATTTTGCGCGCTGAGCAAAAATGTCTACATTTAACCAAAATTACTCAGCGCGCACATCCGGCAAAAATATGACCGTTTTGCGTGACAAGCAAAACTGTCAACAAAATATGTCAACATTTACCCAAAATTACTCAACGCCCACTACCGGCAAAATTGTGACCATTTTGCGCACGGAGCCAAAATGTGAACATTTTAACCAAAATTACTCAGCGCGCACATCCGGTAAAAATGTGACATTTTTGCGTGCTGAGCAAAACTGTCTACAATAACCCAAAATTACAAAATATGTCAACATTTTCCCAAAATTACTCAACGCACACAACCGGCAAAATTGTGACAGTTTTGCGCGCCGGGAAAAACTTTCTACATTTACCCAAAATTACCAGCGCGTAGACCCGGCAAAATTGTGACCGTTTTACGTACTGCGCAAAAATGTCTTCTTTTACCAAAAATTACTAGCGCACACACCCGGCAAAATTGTGACAGTTTTGGCGCTGAGCAAAAAAGTCAATATTTGCCCAAAATTAATGTAGCCCACACTACCGGCAAAATTGTGACCGTTTTGCGCGCTGGGCAAAACTGTCTACATTTACCCAAAATTACCAGCGCGCAAAACTGGCAAAATTGTAACCATTTTGCGCGCAACGCAAATAATGTCTACATTTTCCCAAAATTACCCAGCGCTCACAACCCGCAAAATTGTGACAGTTTTGCACGCTGAGTACACATGTCACCATTTAAACAAAGTGACCCATCGCACACAACCTGCAAAATTGTGACCTTTTTGCGAGCTGATCAAATATGTCTACATTTACCCAAAATTACTCAGCGCGCATAGCCGACAAAATTGTGACCGTTTTGCACGCTGTGCAAAACTGTCTGCATTTACACAAAAATTACCAACGCACACCCGACAAAATTGTGATCATTTTGCGCGCTGCGCAAAAATGTCAACATTTACCAAAATTACTCAGCATGCACAACCGGCAAAATTGTGACCATTTTGCGCGCTGAGCAAAACTGTCTAAATTGCCCCAAAATTCATCAGCGCGCACAACCTGCAAAATTGTGACCGTTTTGCACGCTGACCAAAAATGTCTACAGCTACACAAAATTACTCAACTCTCACAACCAGCAAAATTGTGACCATTTTCCGCGCGAAGCCAAAATGTCAACATTTAACCAAAATTACTCAGCGCGCACTTCCGGCAAAAATGTGACCATTTTGCGTGCCGAGCAAAACTCTCTACATTTACCCAAAATTACAAAATATGTCACCATTTACCCAAAATTACTCCACGCAAACAACCAGCAAAATTGTGACCGTTTTGCGTGCTTAGCAAAACTGCCTACATTTACCTAAAATTACGCAGCGTGCACAGCCGGCAAAATTGTGAACGTTTTGCGTGCTGGGCAAAACTGGCTACATTACCCAAAATTACCAGCGCACACATCTGGCAAAATTGTGACCGTTTTGTGGGCTGCGCAAAACTGTCTACATTTACTCAAAATTACCAGCGCACACACCGGGCAAAGTTGTGACCGTTTTGTGTGCTGCGCAAAACTATCTACATTTTACCAAAAATTACCCAGCGCGCAGAACCGGCAAAATTGTGACTGTTTTGCGCGCTGCGTAAAACCGACAACATTTACCCAAAATTACCCAGTGCGCACAAACGGCAAAATTGTGAATGTTTTGCGCGCTGCGCAAAAAATGTCTTCATTTACCCAAAATTACCCAGCGTGCAAAACGGTCACAATTTTGCTCAGAAGCGGGCTGGTCAAAAATGTTGACATTTGCCCAAAATTATCCAGCGCACACAGCCGACAAAATTGTGACCGTTTTGCGCCCTGAACAAAACAGTATAAATTTGCCCAAAATTACGCAGCGCGCACAGTCGGCAAAAATTGAGACCGTTTTGCACACTGAGAAAAATGCCTACATTTGCCCAAAATTAAGCAATGCGCACACCGGCAAAATTGTGACTGCTGTGCGCGCTGAGCAAAACTGTCAAAATTTTCCCAAAATTACATAGCACGCACAACCGACAAAATTGAGACTGTTTTGCGCTTTGAGCAAAACAGTCTACATTCATCCAAAATTACCCAGCGCGCACAACCGACAAAAATTGTGACCATTTTGCGTGCTGAGCAAAGTTGTCTACATTAACCCAAAATTACCAGGGCACACACCTGGCAAAATTGTGACCGTTTTATGCGCTTTGAGCAAAACAGTCTTCATTCTTCCAAAATTACCTAGCGCGCACAACCTACAAAAATGTGACAGTTTTGCGCGCTGAGCAAAAATTTGGTAGTTTTGCGCGCTGGGCAAAATTTGTCTCGTTTTACTCAAAATTACCCAGTGCGCACAACCCGCAAAACTGTGACTGTTTTGCGCCACGTAAAAAAATGTCACAAAATATCCAAAGTGACCCCGCGCGCACAACCTGCTAAAACGTGACCGTACCAAACATGTCTACATTTACCCAAAGTGACTTAGCGCGCACAACCAGCAAAATTGTGACCGTTTTGCGCACTGAGAAAAAATGTCAACATTTAACCAAAATTACTCAGCGCGCACATCCGGTTAAAATGTGACAGTTTTGCGTGCTGAGCAAAACTGTCTACAAAATATGTCAACATTTACCCAAAATTACGCAGCGCGCACAATCGTCAAAATTGCGACTGTTTTGCATGCTTAGCAAAACTGCCTATATTTACCCAAAATTACGTAGCGTGCACAGCCGGTAAAATTGTGACCGGTCTGCTCGCAACACAAATAATGTCAACATTTTTCCAAACTTACCCAGCGCACACAACCCGCAAAAATGTGACTGTTTTGCGCACTGAGCTCAAATGTCACCATTTAACCAATGTGACCCAACGCGCACAACCTGCAAAATTGTGACCTTTTTGCGCGCTGATCAAATATCTCTACATTAACCCAAAATTACTCAGCGCGCATAGCCGACAAAATTGTGACAGTTTTGCACGCTGGTCAACACTGTCTACATTTACCCAAAAATTACCAACGCACACCCGACCAAATTGTGACCGTTTTTCGCGCTGCACAAAAAATGTCAACATTTACCAAAATTACTCAGCCCGCACAACCTCCAAAACTGTGACCATTTTGCGCACTGAGCAAAACTGTCTAAACTGTCCCAAAATTCCTTCACGCGCACAACCTGCAAAATTGTGACCGTTTTGCCCGCTGACCAAAAAAGTCTACAGCTACCCAAAATTACTCAATGCCCACTACCGGCAAAATTGCGGCCATTTTGCGCACGGAGCCAAAATGTGAACAGTTAACCAAAATTACTCAGCCCGCACAGCCGGCAAAAATGTGACCGTTTTGCGTGCTGAGCAAAACTGTCTACATTTACCCAAAATTACCATTGCACACACCTGGCAAAATTGTGACCGTTTTGTGCGCTGCGCAAAACTGCCTACATTTACCCAAAATTACCCGCGCACATCCGGCAAAAATGTGACTGTTTTGCGGGCTGAGCAAAACTGTCTACATTTACCCAAAATTACCAGCGCACACACCTGGCAAAATTGTGACCATTTTGTGCGCTGCGCAAAACTATCTACATTTACCCAAAATTACACAGCGCACAGAACCGGCAAAATTGTGACTGTTTTGCGCGCTGAGCAAAACTGACTACATTTACCCAAAATTACCCAGGGCGAACAACCGGCAAAATTGTGACTGTTCTGCGCGCTGCGCAAAAAATGTCTACATTTACCCAAAATTACGCAATGCGCACACCGGCAAAATTGTGACTGTTTTGCGCGCTGAGCAAAACAGTCTAAATTTTCCCAAAATTACCTAGCGCGCACAACCGACAAAATTGCGACAGTTTTGTGCTTTGAGCAAAACTGTCTACATTCACCCAAAATCAGTGCGCACCACCGGCAAAAATGTGACAATTTTGCACGCTGGGCAAAAATGTGACAGTTTTGCGCACTGGGAAAAATTGTCTCCATTTACTCAAAATTACCCAGCGCGCACAACCCGCAAAATTGTGACAGTTTTGCACGCTACGCAAATAATGTCTACATTTATTCAAAGTGACCTTGTGCGCACCACCTGCTAAATTGTGACCGTTTTGCGTGCTGACCAAACATGTCTACATTTACCCAAAGTGACTCAGCACGCACAACCGGCAAAATTGTGACCGTTTTGTGCACTGGGCAAATAGTCTACATTTACTCAAAATTACCATGCGATCACAACCCGCAAATTTCTGACCGTTTTGTGTGCTGGGTAAAACTTTCTACATTTACCCAAAATTACAAGCGCGCACACCCGGAAAAATTGTGGCTGTTTTGCGTACTGGGCCAAAATGTCTACTTTCACCCAAAATTACCAGCGCACTCACCCCGCAAAATTGTGTCTGTTTTGCTCGCTGCGCAAAAATATCAACATTTACCCAAAAATATCAACGTTTTGCGTGCGGACCAAAAATGTATACATTTACCCAAAATTACTAAACGCTCACAATCGGCAGAATTGTGACCATTTTGCGCCTGAGCAAAAATGTCTACATTTAACCAAAATTACTCAGCACGCACATCCGGCAAAAATATGACTGTTTTGCGTGACGAGCAAAACTGTCAACAAAATATGTCAACATTTACCCAAAATTACTCAACGCCCACTACCGGCAAAATTGTGACCATTTTACGCGCGGAGCCAAAATGTGAACATTTTAACCAAAATTACTCAGCGCGCACATCCGGTAAAAATGTGACAGTTTTGCGTGCTGAGCAAAACTGTCTACAATAACCCAAAATTACAAAATATGTCAACATTTTCCCAAAATTACTCAACACACACAACCGGCAAAATTGTGACCGTTTTACGTGCTTAGGAAAACTGCCTACATTTACCTAAAACTACGCAGCGTACACAGCCGGCAAAATTGTGAACGTTTTGCGGGCTGGGCAAAACTGCCTACATTTAGCCAAAATTACAAGCGCACACACCTGGTAAAATTGTGACTGTTTTGTGCACTGCGCAAAACTGTCTACATTTACCCAAAATTACCAGCGCACACACCCGGCAAAATTGTTACCGTTTTGTGCGCTGCGCAAAACTCTCTACATTTACCCAAAATTACCCAGCGCGCACAACCGGCAAAATTGTGATTGTTTTGCGCGCTGCGCAGAAAATGTCTACATTTACCCAAAATTACCCAGTGCTCACAACTGGCAAAATTGTGACTGTTTTGCGCGATGCGCAAAAAAAGTCTACATTTACCCAAAACGTTGCTATGTGACAGTTTTGCGCGCTGGGCAAAATTTGTCTCCTTTTTTTACTCAAAATTACCCAGCGCGTACAACCCGCAAAACTCTGACTGTTTTGCGCGCTACGCAAAAAATGTCTACATTTGTCCAATGTGACCCAGCGCGCACAGCCTGCTAAATTGTGACCGTACAAAACATGTCTACATTTACCCATAGTGACTCAGCACGCACAACCGGCAAAATTGTGACCGTTTTGCGCGCTGAGCAAAAAAGTCTACATTTAACCAAAATTACTCAGCGCACACATCCGGCAAAAATGTGACAGTGTTGCGTGCTAAGCAAAACTGTCTACAATATATGTCAACATTTACCCTAAATACTCAACGCGCACAACCGTCAAAATTGCAACAGTTTTGCATGCTAAGCAAAACTGCGTACATTTACCCAAAATTACGCAGCGTGCACGGTCGGCAAAACCCAAAATTACGTAGCGTGCACGGCAAAATTGTGACCAGTTTACGCGCAACGCAAATAATGTCTACATTTTCCCAAAATTACCCAGCGCCCACAACCCGCAAAATTGTGAATGTTTTGCGCGCTGAGCACAAATGTCACCATTTAACCAAAGTGACCCATCGCGCACTACCTGCAAAATTGTGACCTTTTTGCACGCGGATCAAATATGTCAACATTTACACAAAATTACTCAGCGCGCATAGCCGACAAAATTGTGAACGTTTTGCACGCTAGGCAACACTGTATACATTTACCCAAAAATTACCAACGCATACCCGACCAAATTGTGACTGTTTTGAGCGCTGCACAAAAATGTCAACATTTACCAAAATTACTCAGCCCGCACAACCGGCAAAATTGTGACCATTTTGCGCACTGAGCAAAACTGTCTAAATTGTCCGAAAATTCCTCAGCGCGCACAACCTGGAAAATTGTGACCGTTTTACACGCTGACAAAAAATGTTTACAGCTACCCAAAATTATTCAGCGCCCACTACCGGCAAAATTGTGACCCTTTTGCGTGCGGAGCCATAATGTGAACATTTAACCAAAATTACTCAGCGCACACAACCGGCAAAATTGTGACCGTTTTGCGTGCTTAGCAAAAGTGCCTACATTTACCTAAAATTACGCAGCGTGCACAGCCGACAAAATTGTGAACGATTTGCGAGCTGGGCAAAACTATATACATTTTCACAAAATTACCAGCGCACACACCTGGCAAAATTGTGACCGTTTTGTACGCTGCGCAAAACTGTCAACATTTACCCAAAATTACCAGCGCACACACCTGGCAAAATTGTGACCGTTTTGTGCGCTGCGAAAAACTGTCTACATTTACCCAAAATTACTAGCGCTCACATCTGGCAAAATTGTGAGCGTTTTGTGGGCTGCGCAAAACTGTCTACATTTACCTAAAATTACCCAGCGCGCAGAACCTGCAAAATTGTGACTGTTTTGCGCCCTGAGCAAAACTGACTACAATTACCCAAAATTACCCAGTGCGCACAACCGGCAAAATTGTTCCTGTTTTGCGTGCTGCGCAAAAAATGTCTACATTTACCCAAAATTACACAGCGTGCAAAACGGTCACAATTTTGCTCAGAAGCGTGCTGGTCAAAAATGTTGACATTTGCCCAAAATTATCCAGCGCGCACAGCCGGCAAAATTGTGACGATTTTGCGCCCAGAGCAAAAAAGTATAAATTTGCCCAAAATTACGCAGCGCGTACATTCGGCAAAATTGAGACCATTTTGCACACTGCGAAAAAGGTATACATTTGCCCAAAATTACGCAATACGCACACCGGCAAAATTGTGACTGTTTTGCACGCTGAGCAAAACAGTCTAAATTGTCCTAAAATTACATAGCGCGCACAACCGACAAAATTGCGACAGTTTTGCGCTTTGAGGAAAACTGTCTAAATTCACCCAAAATTACCCAGTGCGCACAACCGGCAAAAATGTGACAGTTTTGCGCACTCGGCAAAATTGTCTCCATTTACCCAAAATTACCCAACGCGCACAACCAGCAAAATTGTGACTGTTTTGTGCGCTACGCAAAGAATGTCTACATTTATCCAAGTGACCGAGTGCACACAACCTGCTAAATTGTGACCGTTTTGCATGCTGACCAAACATGTCTATCTTTACCCAAAGTGACACAGCGCGCACAACCGGCAAAATTGTGACTGTTTTGCGCGCTGGGCAAAATAGTCTACATTTACTCAAAATTTTCCTGCGATCACAACCCGCAAAATTGTTACCGTTTTGCGCGCTGGGTAAAACTTTCTACATTAACCCAAAATTACCAGCGCGCACACCCGGCAAAATTGTGGCTGTTTTGCGTACTGGGCAAAAATGTCTACTTTCACCCAAAATTACCAGCGCCCACACCCAGCAAAATTGTGTCTGTTTTGCTCGCTGCAGAAAAATATCAATATTTACCCAAAAATATCAACGTTTTGCGTGCGGACCAAAAATGTCTACAGTTACCAAAATTACTCAGCGCTCACAATCGGCAGAATTGTGACCATTTTGCGCGCTGAGCAAAAATGTCTACATTTAACCAAAATTACTCAGCGCGCACATCCGGCAAAAATGTGACCTTTTTGCGTGCTGAGCAAAACTGTCAACAAAATATGTCAACATTTACCCAAAATTACTCAACGCGCACAACCGGCAAAATTGTGACTGTTTTAATGCTTAGCAAAACTGCCTACATTTACCTAAAATTACGCAGCGTGCACAGCCGGCAAAATTGTGACCGGTTTGTGTGCTGGGCAAAACTGTCTACATTAACCCAAAATTACCAACGCACACACCCGGCAAAATTGTGACCGTTTTGCCCTAAAATACCATGTATGCACAACCGGAAAAAATTGTGATCGTTTTGTGTGCTCGGCAAAAATGTTGACATTTACCCAAAATTATCCAGTGAGTACAACCGGCAAAATTGTGACCGTTTTGCACCCTGAGCAAAACGGTATAATAAATTTGTCCAAAATTACGCAGCGCGCAGAGCCGGCAAAATTGAGACAATTTTGCATACTGAGCAAAAATGCCTACATTTGCCCAAAATTACTCAACGCGAACAACCGGCAAGATTGAGACCGTTTTGCGCGCTGAGCAAAACTGTCTAAATTTTTCAAAAATTACCCAGTGCGCACAACCAGCAGAAATGCGCTGGGCAAAATTGCCTTCATTTACTCAAAATTACCCAGCGCGCACAACGCGCAAAACTGTCAACCTTTACCCCAAATTACCCAGCGCTCACAACCGGCAAAATTGTGACCGTTTTGCGCGCAACGCAAATAATGTCTACATTTACCCAAAATTACCTAGCGCCCTTAACCCGCAAAATTGTGACTGTTTTGCGCGCTGAGGACAAATGTCACCATTTACCCAAACTGACCCAGCGCGCACAACCTGCAAAATTGTGACCTTTTTTACGCGCTTATCAAATATTTCTACCTTTACCCAAAGTTACTCAGCGCCCATAGCCGACAAAATTGTGACCGTTTTGCGCGCTGCACAAAAATGTCAACATTTACCAAAATTACTCAGCCTGCACAACCGGCAAAACTGTGACCATTTTGCGCACTGAGCAAAACTGTCTAAACTGTCGCAAAATTCCTCCGCGCGCACAACCTGCAAAATTGTGACCGTTTTGCACGCTGACCAAAAATGTCTACAGCTACCCAAAATTACTCAATGCCCACTACCGGCAAAATTGCGGCCATTTTGGGCACGGAGCCAAAATGTGAACAGTTAACCAAAATTACTCAGCCTGCACAGCCGGCAAAAATGTGACCGTTTTACGTGCTGAGCAAAACTGCCTACATTTTCCCAAAATTACTCAGCGCGCACAACCGTTAAAATTGCGACTGTTTTGCATGCTTAGCAAAACTGCCTATATTTACCCAAAATTACGCAGCGTGCACAGCCGGCAAAATTGTGACCGGTTTACGCGCAACGCAAATAATGTCAACATTTTCCCAAAATTACCCAGCGCCCACAACCCGCAAAAATGTGACTGTTTTGCGCGCTAAGCTCAAATGTCACCATTTAACCAATGTGACCCAGCGCGCACAACCTGCAAAATTGTGACCTTTTTGCGCGCTGATGAAATATGTCTACATTAACCCAAAATTACTCAGCGCGCATAGCTGACAAAATTGTGACAGTTTTGCACGCTGGGCTACCTGTCTACATTTACGCAAAAATTACCAACGCACACCCGACCAAATTGTGACCGTTTTGCGCGCTGCGCAAAAATGTCAACATTTACCAAAATTACTCAGCACGCACAACCGGCAAAACTGTGACCATTTTGCGCACTGAGCAAAAATGTCTAAATTGTCCCAAAATTCCTTCACGCGCACAACCTGCAAAATTGTGACCGTTTTGCACGCTAACCAAAAAATTCTACAGCTACCCAAAATTACTCAATGCCCACTACCGGCAAAATTGCGGCCATTTTGCGCACTGAGCCAAAATGTGAACAGTTAACCAAAATTACTCAGCCCGCACAGCCGGCAAAAATGTGACCGTTTTGCGTGCTGAGCAAAACTGTCTACATTTACCCAAAATTACCAGTGCACACACCTGGCAAAATTGTGACCGTTTTGTGCGCTGCGCAAAACTGCCTACATTTACCCAAAATTACCCGTACATCCGGCAAAAATGTGACTATTTTGCGGGCTGAGCAAAACTGTCTACATTTACCCAAAATTACCAGCGCACACACCTGGATAAATTGTGACCATTTTGAGCGCTGCGCAAAACTATCTACATTTACCCAAAATTACACAGCGCGCAGAACCGGCAAAATTGTGACTGTTTTGCGCGCTGAGCAAAACTGACTACATTTACCCAAAATTACCCAGGGCGAACAACCGGCAAAATTGTGACTGTTCTGCGCGCTGCGCAAAAAATGTCTACATTTACCCAAAATTACGCAATGCGCACACCGGTAAAATTGTGTCTGTTTTGCTCGCTGCGCAAAAATATCAACATTTACCCAAAAATATCAACGTTTTGCGTGCGGACCAAAAATGTATACATTTACCCAAAATTACTAAACGCTCACAATCGGCAGAATTGTGACCATTTTGCGCCTGAGCAAAAATGTCTACATTTAACCAAAATTACTCAGCACGCACATCCGGCAAAAATATGACCGTTTTGCGTGACGAGCAAAACTGTCAACAAAATATGTCAACATTTACCCAAAATTACTCAACGCCCACTACCGGCAAAATTGTGACCATTTTACGCGCGGAGCCAAAATGTGAACATTTTAACCAAAATTACTCAGCGCGCACATCCGGTAAAAATGTGACAGTTTTGCGTGCTGAGCAAAACTGTCTACAATAACCCAAAATTACAAAATATGTCAACATTTTCCCAAAATTACTCAACACACACAACCGGCAAAATTGTGACCGTTTTACGTGCTTAGGAAAACTGCCTACATTTACCTAAAACTACGCAGCGTACACAGCCGGCAAAATTGTGAACGTTTTGCGGGCTGGGCAAAACTGCCTACATTTAGCCAAAATTACAAGCGCACACACCTGGTAAAATTGTGACTGTTTTGTGCACTGCGCAAAACTGTCTACATTTACCCAAAATTACCAGCGCACACACCCGGCAAAATTGTTACCGTTTTGTGCGCTGCGCAAAACTCTCTACATTTACCCAAAATTACCCAGCGCGCACAACAGGCAAAATTGTGATTGTTTTGCGCGCTGCGCAGAAAATGTCTACATTTACCCAAAATTACCCAGTGCTCACAACTGGCAAAATTGTGACTGTTTTGCGCGATGCGCAAAAAAAGTCTACATTTACCCAAAACGTTGCTATGTGACAGTTTTGCGCGCTGGTCAAAATTTGTCTCCTTTTTTTACTCAAAATTACCCAGCGCGTACAACCCGCAAAACTCTGACTGTTTTGCGCGCTACGCAAAAAATGTCTACATTTGTCCAATGTGACCCAGCGCGCACAGCCTGCTAAATTGTGACCGTACAAAACATGTCTACATTTACCCATAGTGACTCAGCACGCACAACCGGCAAAATTGTGACCGTTTTGCGCGCTGAGCAAAAAAGTCTACATTTAACCAAAATTACTCAGCGCACACATCCGGCAAAAATGTGACAGTGTTGCGTGCTAAGCAAAACTGTCTACAATATATGTCAACATTTACCCTAAATACTCAACGCGCACAACCGTCAAAATTGCAACAGTTTTGCATGCTAAGCAAAACTGCGTACATTTACCCAAAATTACGCAGCGTGCACGGTCGGCAAAACCCAAAATTACGTAGCGTGCACGGCAAAATTGTGACCAGTTTACGCACAACGCAAATAATGTCTACATTTTCCCAAAATTACCCAGCGCCCACAACCCGCAAAATTGTGAATGTTTTGCGCGCTGAGCACAAATGTCACCATTTAACCAAAGTGACCCATCGCGCACTACCTGCAAAATTGTGACCTTTTTGCACGCGGATCAAATATGTCAACATTTACACAAAATTACTCAGCGCGCATAGCAGACAAAATTGTGAACGTTTTGCACGCTAGGCAACACTGTATACATTTACCCAAAAATTACCAACGCATACCCGACCAAATTGTGACTGTTTTGAGCGCTGCACAAAAATGTCAACATTTACCAAAATTACTCAGCCCGCACAACCGGCAAAATTGTGACCATTTTGCGCACTGAGCAAAACTGTCTAAATTGTCCGAAAATTCCTCAGCGCGCACAACCTGGAAAATTGTGACCGTTTTACACGCTGACAAAAAATGTTTACAGCTACCCAAAATTATTCAGCGCCCACTACCGGCAAAATTGTGACCCTTTTGCGTGCGGAGCCATAATGTGAACATTTAACCAAAATTACTCAGCGCACACAACCGGCAAAATTGTGACCGTTTTGCGTGCTTAGCAAAAGTGCCTACATTTACCTAAAATTACGCAGCGTGCACAGCCGACAAAATTGTGAACGATTTGCGAGCTGGGCAAAACTATATACATTTTCACAAAATTACCAGCGCACACACCTGGCAAAATTGTGACCGTTTTGTACGCTGCGCAAAACTGTCAACATTTACCCAAAATTACCAGCGCACACACCTGGCAAAATTGTGACCGTTTTGTGCGCTGCGAAAAACTGTCTACATTTACCCAAAATTACTAGCGCTCACATCTGGCAAAATTGTGAGCGTTTTGTGGGCTGCGCAAAACTGTCTACATTTACCTAAAATTACCCAGCGCGCAGAACCTGCAAAATTGTGACTGTTTTGCGCCCTGAGCAAAACTGACTACAATTACCCAAAATTACCCAGTGCGCACAACCGGCAAAATTGTTCCTGTTTTGCGTGCTGCGCAAAAAATGTCTACATTTACCCAAAATTACACAGCGTGCAAAACGGTCACAATTTTGCTCAGAAGCGTGCTGGTCAAAAATGTTGACATTTGCCCAAAATTATCCAGCGCGCACAGCCGGCAAAATTGTGACGATTTTGCGCCCAGAGCAAAAAAGTATAAATTTGCCCAAAATTACGCAGCGCGTACATTCGGCAAAATTGAGACCATTTTGCACACTGCGAAAAAGGTATACATTTGCCCAAAATTACGCAATACGCACACCGGCAAAATTGTGACTGTTTTGCACGCTGAGCAAAACAGTCTAAATTGTCCTAAAATTACATAGCGCGCACAACCGACAAAATTGCGACAGTTTTGCGCTTTGAGGAAAACTGTCTAAATTCACCCAAAATTACCCAGTGCGCACAACCGGCAAAAATGTGACAGTTTTGCGCACTCGGCAAAATTGTCTCCATTTACCCAAAATTACCCAACGCGCACAACCAGCAAAATTGTGACTGTTTTGTGCGCTACGCAAAGAATGTCTACATTTATCCAAGTGACCGAGTGCACACAACCTGCTAAATTGTGACCGTTTTGCATGCTGACCAAACATGTCTATCTTTACCCAAAGTGACACAGCGCGCACAACCGGCAAAATTGTGACTGTTTTGCGCGCTGGGCAAAATAGTCTACATTTACTCAAAATTTTCCTGCGATCACAACCCGCAAAATTGTTACCGTTTTGCGCGCTGGGTAAAACTTTCTACATTAACCCAAAATTACCAGCGCGCACACCCGGCAAAATTGTGGCTGTTTTGCGTACTGGGCAAAAATGTCTACTTTCACCCAAAATTACCAGCGCCCACACCCAGCAAAATTGTGTCTGTTTTGCTCGCTGCAGAAAAATATCAACGTTTTGCGTGCGGACCAAAAATGTCTACAGTTACCAAAATTACTCAGCGCTCACAATCGGCAGAATTGTGACCATTTTGCGCGCTGAGCAAAAATGTCTACATTTAACCAAAATTACTCAGCGCGCACATCCGGCAAAAATATGACCGTTTTGCGTGACGAGCAAAACAGTCAACAAAATATGTCAACATTTACCTAAAATTACTCAACGCCCACTACCGGCAAAATTGTGACCTTTTTGCGCACGGAGCCAAAATGTGAACATTTTAACCAAAATTACTCAGCGCGCACATCCGGTAAAAAAGTGCACAGCCGGCAAAATTGTGACCGGTTTGTGTGCTGGGCAAAACTGTCTACATTTACCCAAAATTACCAACGCACACACCCGGCAAAATTGTGACCGTTTTGCCCTAAAATACCATGTGTGCACAACCGGAAAAAATTGTGATCGTTTTGTGTGCTCGGCAAAAATGTTGACATTTACCCAAAATTATCCAGTGAGTACAACCGGCAAAATTGTGACCGTTTTGCACCCTGAGCAAAACGGTATAATAAATTTGTCCAAAATTACGCAGCGCGCAGAGCCGGCAAAATTGAGACAATTTTGCATACTGAGCAAAAATGCCTACATTTGCCCAAAATTACTCAACGCGAACAACCGGCAAGATTGAGACCGTTTTGCGCGCTGAGCAAAACTGTCTAAATTTTTCAAAAATTACCCAGTGCGCACAACCAGCAGAAATGCGCTGGGCAAAATTGCCTTCATTTACTCAAAATTACCCAGCGCGCACAACGCGCAAAACTGTCAACCTTTACCCCAAATTACCCAGCGCTCACAACCGGCAAAATTGTGACCGTTTTGCGCGCAACGCAAATAATGTCTACATTTACCCAAAATTACCTAGCGCCCTTAACCCGCAAAATTGTGACTGTTTTGCGCGCTGAGGACAAATGTCACCATTTACCCAAACTGACCCAGCGCGCACAACCTGCAAAATTGTGACCTTTTTTACGCGCTTATCAAATATTTCTTCCTTTACCCAAAGTTACTCAGCGCCCATAGCCGACAAAATTGTGACCGTTTTGCGCGCTGCACAAAAATGTCAACATTTACCAAAATTACTCAGCCTGCACAACCGGCAAAACTGTGACCATTTTGCGCACTGAGCAAAACTGTCTAAACTGTCGCAAAATTCCTCCGCGCGCACAACCTGCAAAATTGTGACCGTTTTGCACGCTGACCAAAAATGTCTACAGCTACCCAAAATTACTCAATGCCCACTACCGGCAAAATTGCGGCCATTTTGGGCACGGAGCCAAAATGTGAACAGTTAACCAAAATTACTCAGCCTGCACAGCCGGCAAAAATGTGACCGTTTTACGTGCTGAGCAAAACTGTCTACATTTACCCAAAATTACTCAGCGCGCACAACCGTTAAAATTGCGACTGTTTTGCATGCTTAGCAAAACTGCCTATATTTACCCAAAATTACGCAGCGTGCACAGCCGGCAAAATTGTGACCGGTTTACGCGCAACGCAAATAATGTCAACATTTTCCCAAAATTACCCAGCGCCCACAACCCGCAAAAATGTGACTGTTTTGCGCGCTAAGCTCAAATGTCACCATTTAACCAATGTGACCCAGCGCGCACAACCTGCAAAATTGTGACCTTTTTGCGCGCTGATGAAATATGTCTACATTAACCCAAAATTACTCAGCGCGCATAGCTGACAAAATTGTGACGGTTTTGCACGCTGGGCTACCTGTCTACATTTACCCAAAAATTACCAACGCACACCCGACCAAATTGTGACCGTTTTGCGCGCTGCGCAAAAATGTCAACATTTACCAAAATTACTCAGCACGCACAACCGGCAAAACTGTGACCATTTTGCGCACTGAGCAAAAATGTCTAAATTGTCCCAAAATTCCTTCACGCGCACAACCTGCAAAATTGTGACCGTTTTGCACGCTAACCAAAAAATTCTACAGCTACCCAAAATTACTCAATGCCCACTACCGGCAAAATTGCGGCCATTTTGCGCACGGAGCCAAAATGTGAACAGTTAACCAAAATTACTCAGCCCGCACAGCCGGCAAAAATGTGACCGTTTTGCGTGCTGAGCAAAACTGTCTACATTTACCCAAAATTACCAGTGCACACACCTGGCAAAATTGTGACCGTTTTGTGCGCTGCGCAAAACTGCCTACATTTACCCAAAATTACCCGTACATCCGGCAAAAATGTGACTATTTTGCGGGCTGAGCAAAACTGTCTACATTTACCCAAAATTACCAGCGCACACACCTGGATAAATTGTGACCATTTTGAGCGCTGCGCAAAACTATCTACATTTACCCAAAATTACACAGCGCGCAGAACCGGCAAAATTGTGACTGTTTTGCGCGCTGAGCAAAACTGACTACATTTACCCAAAATTACCCAGGGCGAACAACCGGCAAAATTGTGACTGTTCTGCGCGCTGCGCAAAAAATGTCTACATTTACCCAAAATTACGCAATGCGCACACCGGTAAAATTGTGACTGTTTTGCACGCTGAGCAAAACAGTCTAAATTTTCCCAAAATTACCTAGCGCGCACAACCGACAAAATTGCGACAGTTTTGCGCTTTGAGCAAAACTGTCTACATTCACCCAAAATCAGTGCGCACAACCGGCAAAAATGTGAGAATTTTGCACTCTGGGCAAAAATGTGACAGTTTTGCGCACTGGGAAAAATTGTCTCCATTTACTCAAAATTACCCAGCGCGCACAACCCGCAAAATTGTGACAGTTTTGCACGCTACGCAAATAATGTCTACATTTATTCAAAGTGACCTTGTGCGCACCACCTGCTAAATTGTGACCGTTTTGCGTGCTGACCAAACATGTCTACATTTACCCAAAGTGACTCAGCACGCACAACCGGTAAAATTGTGACCGTTTTGCGCACTGGGCAAAATAATCTACATTTACTAAAAATTACACTGCGATCACAACCTGCAAATTTGTGACCGTTTTGCGTGCTGGGTAAAACTTTCTACATTTACCCAAAATTACAAGCGCGCACACCCGGAAAAATTGTGGCGGTTTTGCGTACTGGGCCAAAATGTCTACTTTCACCCAAAATTACCAGCGCACACACCCCACAAAATTGTGTCTGTTTTGCTCGCTGCGCAAAAATATCAACATTTACCCAAAAATATCAACGTTTTGCGTGCGGACCAAAAATGTATACATTTAACCAAAATTACTAAACGCTCACAATCGGCAGAATTGTGACCATTTTGCACGCTGAGCAAAAATGTCTACATTTAACCAAAATTACTCAGCGCGCACATCCGGCAAAAATATGACCGTTTTGCGTGACAAGCAAAACTGTCAACAAAATATGTCAACATTTACCCAAAATTACTCAACGCCCACTACCGGCAAAATTGTGACCATTTTGCGCACGGAGCCAAAATGTGAACATTTTAACCAAAATTACTTAGCGCGCACATCCGGTAAAAATGTGACAGTTTTGCGTGCTGAGCAAAACTGTCTACAATAACCCAAAATTACAAAATATGTCAACATTTTCCCAAAATTACTCAACGCACACAACCGGCAAAATTGTGACCGTTTTACGCGCCGGGAAAAACTTTCTACATTTACCCAAAATTACCAGCGCGTAGACCCGGCAAAATTGTGACCGTTTTACGTACTGCGCAAAAATGTCTTCTTTTACCAAAAATTACTAGCGCACACACCCGGCAAAATTGTGACCGTTTTGGCGCTGAGCAAAAAAGTCAATATTTGCCCAAAATTAATGTAGCCCACACTACCGGCAAAATTGTGACCGTTTTGCGCGCTGGGCAAAACTGTCTACATTTACCCAAAATTACCAGCGCGCAAAACTGGCAAAATTGTAACCATTTTGCGCGCAACGCAAATAATGTCTACATTTTCCCAAAATTACCCAGCGCTCACAACCCGCAAAATTGTGACAGTTTTGCACGCTGAGTACACATGTCACCATTTAAACAAAGTGACCCATCGCACACAACCTGCAAAATTGTGACCTTTTTGCGAGCTGATCAAATATGTCTACATTTACCCAAAATTACTCAGCGCGCATAGCCGACAAAATTGTGACCGTTTTGCACGCTGTGCAAAACTGTCTGCATTTACCCAAAAATTACCAACGCACACCCGACAAAATTGTGATCGTTTTGCTCGCTGCGCAAAAATGTCACCATTTACCAAAATTACTCAGCATGCACAATCGGCAAAATTGTGACCCTTTTGCGCGCTGAGCAAAACTGTCTAAATTGCCCCAAAATTCATCAGCGCGCACAACCTGCAAAATTGTGACCGTTTTGCACGCTGACCAAAAATGTCTATAGCTACACAAAATTACTCAACTCTCACAACCAGCAAAATTGTGACCATTTTACGCGCGGAGCCAAAATGTCAACATTTAACCAAAATTACTCAGCGCGCACTTCCGGCAAAAATGTGACCATTTTGCGTGCCGAGCAAAACTCTCTACATTTACCCAAAATTACAAAATATGTCAACATTTACCCAAAATTACTCCACGCAAACAACCAGCAAAATTGTGACCTTTTTGCGTGCTTAGCAAAACTGCCTACATTTACCTAAAATTACGCAGCGTGCACAGCCGGCAAAATTGTGAACGTTTTGCGTGCTGGGCAAAACTGGCTACATTACCCAAAATTACCAGCGCACACATCTGGCAAAATTGTGACCGTTTGTGGGCTGCGCAAAACTGTCTACATTTACTCAAAATTACCAGCGCACACACCGGGCAAAGTTGTGACCGTTTTGTGTGCTGCGCAAAACTATCTACATTTTACCAAAAATTACCCAGCGCGCATAACCGGCAAAATTGTGACTGTTTTGCGCGCTGCGCAAAACCGACAACATTTACCCAAAATTACCCAGTGCGCACAAACGGCAAAATTGTGAATGTTTTGCGCGCTGCGCAAAAAATGTCTTCATTTACCCCAAATTACCCAGCGTGCAAAACGGTCACAATTTTGCTCAGAAGCGGGCTGGTCAAAAATGTTGACATTTGCCCAAAATTATCCAGCGCACACGGCCGACAAAATTGTGACCGTTTTGCGCCCTGAGCAAAACAGTATAAATTTGCCCAAAATTACGCAGCGCGCACAGTCGGCAAAAATTGAGACCGTTTTGCACACTGAGAAAAATGCCTACATTTGCCCAAAATTAAGCAATGCGCACACCGGCAAAATTGTGACTGCTGTGCGCGCTGAGCAAAACTGTCAAAATTTTCCCAAAATTACATAGCACGCACAACCGACAAAATTGCGACTATTTTGCGCTTTGAGCAAAACAGTCTACATTCATCCAAAATTACCCAGCGCACACAACCGACAAAAATGTGATAGTTTTACGCGCCGGGCAAAAATGTGACAGTTTTGCGCGCTGGGCAAAATTTGTCTCTTTTTACTCAAAATTACCCAGTGCTTACAACCCGCAAAACTGTGACTGTTTTGCGCGCTACGCAAAAAATGTCTACATTTATCCAAAGTGACCCAGCGCGCACAACCTGCTAAATTGTGATCGTACCAAACATGTCTACATTTACCCAAAGTGACTCAGCGCGCACAATCGGCAAATTGTGACCGTTTTGCTCGCTGAGCAAAAATGCCTACATTTAACCAAAATTACTCAGCATGCACATTCGGCAAAAATGTGACAGTTTTGCGTGATGAGCAAAACTGTCTACAAAATATGTCAACATTTACCCAAAATTACTCAACGCGCACAACCATCACATTACGCAGCGTGCACAGCCGGCAAAATTGTGACCTTTTTGCGTGCTGATCAAATATGTCTACAATTACCCAAAATTACTCAGCGCGCACATCCGGCAAAAAATGTGACCATTTTGCGTGCTGAGCAAAATTGTCTACATTAACCCAAAATTACCAGGGCACACACCTGGCAAAATTGTGACCGTTTTATGCGCTTTGAGCAAAACAGTCTTCATTCTTCCAAAATTACCTAGCGCGCACAACCGACAAAAATGTGACAGTTTTGCGCGCTGAGCAAAAATGTGGTAGTTTTGCGCGCTGGGCAAAATTTTTCTCGTTTTACTCAAAATTACCCAGTGCGCACAACCCGCAAAACTGTGACTGTTTTGCGCCACGTAAAAAAATGTCACAAAATATCCAAAGTGACCCAGCGCGCACAACCTGCTAAAACGTGACCGTACCAAACATGTCTACATTTACCCAAAGTGACTTAGCGCGCACAACCAGCAAAATTGTGACCGTTTTGCGCACTGAGAAAAAATGTCAACATTTAACCAAAATTACTCAGCGCGCACATCCGGTTAAAATGTGACAGTTTTGCGTGCTGAGCAAAACTGTCTACAAAATATGTCAACATTTACCCAAAATTACGCAGCGCGCACAACCGTCAAAATTGCGACTGTTTTGCATGCTTAGCAAAACTGCCTATATTTACCCAAAATTACGTAGCGTGCACAGCCGGTAAAATTGTGACCGGTCTGCGCGCAACACAAATAATGTCAACATTTTCCCAAACTTACCCAGCGCACACAACCCGTAAAAATGTGACTGTTTTGCGCGCTGAGCTCAAATGTCACCATTTAACCAATGTGACCCAGCGCGCACAACCTGCAAAATTGTGACCTTTTTGCGCGCTGATCAAATATCTCTACATTAACCCAAAATTACTCAGCGCGCATAGCCGACAAAATTGTGACAGTTTTGCACGCTGGTCAACACTGTCTACATTTACCCAAAAATTACCAACGCACACCCGACCAAATTGTGACCGTTTTTCGCGCTGCACAAAAAATGTCAACATTTACCAAAATTACTCAGCCCGCACAACCGCCAAAACTGTGACCATTTTGCGCACTGAGCAAAACTGTCTAAACTGTCCCAAAATTCCTTCACGCGCACAACCTGCAAAATTGTGACCGTTTTGCCCGCTGACCAAAAAAGTCTACAGCTACCCAAAATTACTCAATGCCCACTACCGGCAAAATTGCGGCCATTTTGCGCACGGAGCCAAAATGTGAACAGTTAACCAAAATTACTCAGCCCGCACAATCGGCAGAATTGTGACCGTTTTGCGCGCTGAGCAAAAATGTCTACATTTAACCAAAATTACTCAGCGCGCACATCCGGCAAAAATATGACCGTTTTGCGTGACGAGCAAAACTGTCAACAAAATATGTCAACATTTACCCAAAATTACTCAACGCCCACTACCGGCAAAATTGTGACCGTTTTACGTGCTTAGGAAAACTGCCTACATTTACCTAAAATTACGCAACGTACACAGCCGGCAAAATTGTGAACGTTTTGCGGGCTGGGCAAAACTGCCTACATTTAGCCAAAATTACAAGCGCACACACCTGGTAAAATTGTGACTGTTTTGTGCACTGCGCAAAACTGTCTACATTTACCCAAAATTACCAGCGCACACACCCGGCAAAATTGTGACCGTTTTGTGCGCTGCGCAAAACTCTCTACATTTACCCAAAATTACCCAGCGCGCACAACCGGCAAAATTGTGATTGTTTTGCGCGCTGCGCAGAAAATGTCTACATTTACCCAAAATTACCCAGTGCTCACAACTGGCAAAATTGTGACTGTTTTACGCGATGCGCAAAAAAAGTCTACATTTACCCAAAATTACCCAGCGTGCAAAACGGTCACAATTTTGCTCAGAAGCGTGTCAAAAATGTTGACATTTGCCGAAAATTATGCCGCACGCACAGCCGGCAAAATTGTGACAGTTTTGCTCCCAGAGCAAAACAGTATAAATTTGCCCAAAATTATGCAGCGCGCACATCCGGCATAATTGAGACCGTTTTGCACACTGCGAAAAATGTGTACATTTGCCCAAAATTACGCAATGCGCACACCGGCAAAATTGTGACTGTTTTGCGCGCTAAGCAAAACAGTCTAAATTTTCCCAAAATTACCTAGGGCGCACAACCGAAAAAATTGCGACAGTTTTGCGCTTTGAGTAAAGCTGTCTACATTCACCCAAAATTAACCAGTGCGCACAACCGGAAAAAATGTGACAGTTTTACGCGCTGGACAAAAATGTGACAGTTTTGCGTACTGGGCAAAAGTGTCTCCATTTACTTAAAATTACCCAGCGCTCACAACCAGCAAAATTGTGACTGTTTTGCGAGCTACGCAAAGATGTCTACATTTACACAAAGTGACCTAGTGCGCACAACCTGCTAAATTGTGACCGTTTTGAGTGCTGACCAAACATGTCTACATTTACCCAAAGTGACTCAGCGCGCACAACCGGTAAAATTATGACCGTTTTGCGCGCTGGGCAAAATAGTCTACTTTTAATCAAAATTACCCTGCGATCACAACCCGCAAAATTATGACCGTTTTGCGTGCTGTGTAAAACTTTCTACATTTACCCAAAATTACCAGCGCGCGCACCCGGCAAAATTGTTGTTGTTTTGTGTACGGGGCAAAAATGTCTACTTTCACCCAAAATTACCAATGCACACACCCAGCAAAATTGTGTCTATTTTGCTCGCTGCGCAAAAATATCAACATTTACTCAAAAATATCAACGTTTTGAGTGCGGACCAAAAATGTCTACAGTTACGCAAAATTACTCAACGCTCACAATCGGCAGAATTGCGACCATTTTGCGCGCTGATCAAAAATGTCTACATTTAACCAAAATTACTCAGCGCGCACATCCGGCTAAAATATGACAGTTTTGCGTGCTGAGCAAAACTGTCAACAAAATATGTCAACATTTACCCAAAATTACTCAACACGCACAACCGGCAAAATTGGGACTGTTTTGCATGCTTAGCAAAACTGCCTACATTTACATAAGATTACGCAGCGAGCACAGCCGGCAAAATTGTGACCGGTTTGCGTGCTGAGCAAAACCGTCTACATTTACCCCAAATTACCCATTGCACACAACAGGCAAAATTGTGACCATTTTGCGCGCTGAGAAAAATTTTCTACATTTAACCATAATTACCCGGCGCGCACAACCGGCAAAATTTTGACTGTTTTACGCGCTGCGCAAAAAATGTCTACATTAACCCAAAATTACCCAACGGGCACAACAGTCACAATTTTTACCGGTTGTGCACACATGGCAATTTTCGACATTTTTTCCCAGTGCGCAAAACGGTCAACATATTTTCGGTTGTTCACATATGGCAAAATTGCGACTGTTTCGCGCACTGTGCAAATATGTGTTCATTTGCCCAAAAATGCCATGTGTGCACAGCCGGCAAAATTGTGAACGTTTTGCGTGCTGGGCAAAACTGGCTACATTACCCAAAATTACCAGCGCACACACCTGGCAAAATTGTGACCGTTTTGTACGCTACACAAAACTCTCTACATTTACCCAAAGTTACCCAGCGCGCAGAACCGGCAAAACTGTGACTGTTTTGCGCTCTGCGCAAAAAATGTCAACATTTACTCAAAATTACCTGGCGTGCAAAACGGTCACAATTTTGCTCTGAAGCGTGCTGGGCAAAAATGTTGACATTTGCCCAAAATTATCCAGCCCGTACAGCCAGCAAAATTGTGACCGTTTTGCGCCCTGAGTAAAACAATATAAATTTGTCCAAAATTACGCAACGCGCAAAGCCGGCAAAATTGAGACTGTTTTGCACACTGAGAAAAATGCCTACATTTGCCCAAAATTACGCAATGCGCACACCGGCAAAATTGTGACTGTTTTGCGCGCTGAGCAAAACTGTCTAAATTTTCCCAAAATTATGTGGCGCGCACAACCGACAAAATTGCGACAGTTTTGCGCTTTGAGCAAAACTGTTTACATTCACCCAAAATTACCCTGTGCGCACAAACGGCAAAAATGTGACAGTGACAGTTTTGCGCGCTGGGCAAAATTTGTCTCCTTTTTTTACTCAAAATTACCCAACGCGTACAACCCACAAAACTCTGACTGTTTTGCGCGCTACGCAACAAATGTCTACATTTGTCCAATGTGACCCAGCGCGCACAGCCTGCTAAATTATGACCGTACAAAACATGTCTACATTTACCCATAGTGACTCAGCACGCACAACCGGCAAAATTGTGACCGTTTTGCGCGCTGAGCAAAAATGTCTACATTTAACCAAAATTACTCAGCGCACACATCCGGCAAAAATGTGACAGTGTTGCGTGCTAAGCAAAACTGTCTACAATATATGTCAACATTTACCCAAAATTACTCAACGCGCACAACCGTCAAAATTGCAACAGTTTTGCATGCTAAGCAAAACTGCGTACATTTACCCAAAATTACGCAGCGGGCACGGCCGGCAAAACCCAAAATTACGTAGCTTGCACGGCCGGCAAAATTGTGACCAGTTTACGCGCAACGCAAATAATGTCTACATTTTCCCAAAATTACCCAGCGCCCACAACCCGCAAAATTGTGAATGTTTTGCGCGCTGAGCACAAATGTCACCATTTAACCAAAGTGACCCATCGCGCACTACCTGCAAAATTGTGACCTTTTTGCGCGCGGATCAAATATGTCAACATTTACACAAAATTACTCAGCGCGCATAGCCGACAAAATTGTGAACGTTTTGCACGCTAGGCAACACTGTATAAATTTACCCAAAAATTACCAACGCATACCCGACCAAATTGTGACTGTTTTGCGCGCTGCACAAAAATGTCAACATTTACCAAAATTACTCAGCCCGCACAACCGGCAAAATTGTGACCATTTTGCGCACAGAGAAAAACTGTCTAAATTGTCCGAAAATTCCTCAGCGCGCACAACCTGGAAAATTGTGACCGTTTTGCACGCTGACCAAAAATGTTTACAACTACCAAAAATTATTCAGCGCCCACTACCGGCAAAATTGTGACCATTTTGCGTGCGGAGCCATAATGTGAACATTTAACCAAAATTACTCAGCGCACACAACCGGCAAAATTGTGACCGTTTTGCGTGCTTAGCAAAAGTGCCTACATTTACCTAAAATTACGCAGCGTGCACAGCCGGCAAAATTGTGAACGATCTGCGAGCTGGGCAAAACTATATACATTTTCACAAAATTACCAGCGCACACACCTGGCAAAATTGTGACCGTTTTTTACGCTGCGGATAACTGTCTACATTTACCCAAAATTACCAGCGCACACACATGGCAAAATTGTGACCGTTTTGTACGCTGCGCAAAACTGTCTACATTTACCCAAAATTACCAGCGCTCACATCTGGCAAAATTGTGAGCGTTTTGTGGGCTGCGCAAAACTGTCTACATTTACCTAAAATTACCCAGCGCGCAGAACCGGCAAAATTGTGACTGTTTTGCGCCCTGAGCAAAACTGACTACAATTACCCAAAATTACCCAGTGCGCACAACCGGCAAAATTGTGCCTGTTTTGCGTGCTGCGCAAAAAATGTCTACATTTACCCAAAATTACACAGCGTGCAAAACGGTCACAATTTTGCTCAGAAGCGTGCTGGTCAAAAATGTTGACATTTGCCCAAAATTATCCAGCGCGCACAGCCGGCAAAATTGTGACCGTTTTGCGCCCAGAGCAAAACAGTATAAATTTGCCCAAAATTACGCAGCGCGTACATCCGGCAAAATTGAGACCATTTTGCACACTGCGAAAAAGGTATACATTTGCCTAAAATTACGCAATGCGCACACCGGCAAAATTGTGACTGTTTTGCGCGCTGAGCAAAACAGTCTAAATTTTCCGAAAATTACCTAGCGCGCACAACCGACAAAATTGCGACAGTTTTGCGCTTTGAGGAAAACTGTCTAAATTCACCCAAAATTACCCAGTGCGCACAACCGGCAAAAATTTGACAGTTTTGTGCGCTGGGCAAAAATGTGACAGTTTTGCGCCCTGGGCAAAATTGTCTCCATTTACCCAAAATTACCCAACGCGCACAACCCGTAAAATTGTGACTGTTTTGTGCGCTACGCAAAGAATGTCTACATTTATCCAAGTGACCGAGTGCACACAACCTGCTAAATTGTGACCGTTTTGCTTGCTGACCAAACATGTCTACCTTTACCCAAAGTGACACAGCGCGCACAACCGGCAAAATTGTGACTGTTTTGCGCGCTGGGCAAAATAGTCTACATTTACTCAAAATTTTCCTGCGATCACAAACCGCAAAATTGTTACCATTTTGCGCGCTGGGTAAAACTTTCTACATTTACCCAAAATTACCAGCGCGCACACCCGGCAAAATTGTGGCTGTTTTGCGTACTGGGCAAAAATGTCTACTTTCACCCAAAATTACCAGCGCACACACCCAGCAAAATTGTGTCTGTTTTGCTCGCTGCAGAAAAATATCAATATTTACCCAAAAATATCAACGTTTTGCGTGCGGACCAAAAATGTCTACAGTTACCAAAATTACTCAGCGCTCACAATCGGCAGAATTGTGACCATTTTGCGCGCTGAGCAAAAATGTCTACATTTAACCAAAATTACTCAGCGCGCACATCCGGCAAAAATGTGACCTTTTTGCGTGCTGAGCAAAACTGTCAACAAAATATGTCAACATTCACCCAAAATTACTCAACGCGCACAACCGGCAAAATTGTGACTGTTTTAATGCTTAGCAAAACTGCCTACATTTACCTAAAATTACGCAGCGTGCACAGCCAACAAAATTGTGACCGGTTTGTGTGCTGGGCAAAACTGTCTACATTTACCCAAAATTACCAACGCACACACCCGGCAAAATTGTGACCGTTTTGCGTCCTGAGCAAAACTGTTTACATCTACCCCAAATTACCTAGTGCGCACAACCGGCAAAATTGTGACCGTTTTGCGCGCTGAGCAAAACTGTCTATATTTAACCATACTTACCCAGGGCGCACAACCGGCAAAATTTTGACTGTTTGCGCGCTGCGCAAAAAATGTCTACATTTACCCAAAATTACCCAGCGTGCAAAACAGTCACAATTTTTGCCGGTTGTGCACACATGGGAATTTTCGACATTTTTCCCCAGTGTGCAAACCGGTCAACATTTTTGTCGGTTGTTCAAATATGGCAAAATTGTGACCGTTTCGCGCGCTGTGCAAATATGTGTTCATTTGCCCTAAAATACCATGTGTGCACAACCGGAAAAAATTGTGATCGTTTTGTGTGCTCGGCAAAAATGTTGACATTTACCCAAAATTATCCAGTGAGTACAACCGGCAAAATTGTGACCGTTTTGCACCCTGAGCAAAACAGTATAATAAATTTGTCCAAAATTACGCAGCGCGCAGAGCCGGCAAAATTGAGACAATTTTGCATACTGAGCAAAAATGCCTACATTTGCCCAAAATTACTCAACGCGAACAACCGGCAAGATTGAGACCGTTTTGCGCGCTGAGCAAAACTGTCTAAATTTTTCAAAAATTACCCAGTGCGCACAACCAGCAGAAATGTGCTGGGCAAAATTGCCTTCATTTACTCAAAATTACCCAGCGCGCACAACCCGCAAAACTGTGACTGTTTTGGGAGCAATGCAAATAATGTCTAAATTTTCCCAAAGTGACTCAGCGCGCACAACCGAGAAAATTGTGACTGTTTTATGCGCTGAGCAAAAATGTCTACATTTAACCAAAATTACTTAGCGCGCATAGCTGGCAAAATTGTGACCGTTTTGCGCGATGGGCAAAACTTTCTACATTTACCCAAAATTACCAACGCGCACACCCGGCAAAATGGTGACCGTTTTGCATACTACGCAAAAATGTCTACTTTTACCCAAAATTACCAGCGCACACACCCGGTAAAATTGTGACCGTTTTGGCGTTGAGCAAAAAAGTCAATATTTGTCCAAAATTACGCAGCCCGCACAACCGGTAAAATTGTGACCGTTTTGCGCGCTGGGCACAACTGTCTACATTGTTTGTGGCAATGCACCGGATTCGTGACTGAGTGATCTGCCAGCTGTATTGACATGTTTGTGGGCTCCAACTCAATTCCAGTTTGCATTCTTTCGAATATGGAGAGCGGCATCAAGCTGATGCTCTCTCCCAAGTCGATCAAAGCACGGTTGATAGGCGTACGTCCTATAGAACATGGGACCGTGAAGCTTCCCGGATCCGGTAGCTTCCTCGGGAGATGGTTCTTTATGATGGAGGTAGAGTCCTCCATAAGCTTTATTTTCTCGTGCTTCCGCTTCCCAGTAATGAGGTCCTTCGGAAACTTCGCATAGATAGGAATTTCTGTAATGGCATCCATAAGGGGAGGTTGAGCTGGATGCCCTTCAGAAGTTCCATGAACTTTGATTACTTCTTCTCCATTTTAGCTAAAGATAGCCTCTGTGGATACAGCGGAGGGGGTCGGCTTCCCTTATCCTTTGCGGCATTCTTAGGAGATGGCTTACAGGAACTAGTTGCATCTTCCCTTGGGGCCGGTGTGACAGTGGGTATGGTGGAAGGCGAATCCGCCCTCTCTCTGTTCATAGTAGGCTCATCTGTAGCCTCTTCATCATCATTGCCAAAAGTGACATCCTCGATTGTAACTTGTTCTTTGTTTGTGACCGGCACCATCACAACGTCGGTTTTCTATCCTCCACGCGTGGTAACAGAGACCACGTCATTAGCTAAGCCCTCGGATTTCCCTTGATTCTTAAGTAATTGGGACACCTGACCCCTTAGCTCATCAAGCGACGTGTTTATGTTCTTGAATTGAGTAGACGTGTCTTGGTTGAACCTGACTTGTCCGCTCATGAACGTCTCTAAGGTGGTCTCCAGATTGGAACACGGCGGCGTTGGTGCATAGCCTTGCTGGGGCGGGCGACTATATTGGTAGCCCGATGGTCGATACGGCCCAGATGGCCTAAATCCACTCTGCTGTTGATGTGGCAGCAATCTTTGTTGTTGTTGAGGAGTGGTGGCCTCTGAAACTGTGGAGGTTGCAGCCATCCACTTGGATTCGTGTAAGACAATCCGGGGTGGTTCCTCGCGGCCGGGTGTTGCTACTGATTTCGCCCATCTCCTTGTACATACTACACCGAATCGGATGATTCGGTTCCGTCATAATGTCCCTCATTGGGAACGTAGCTTTGCTCTCCGTATTCCTCTGTAGGATGGTATGCTGGGACGCTGGTAGTCATTGGAATGGAAGCCAAACCAGATCACCAGGCTTAAATTCAAGGGAGTTACGATGCTTGTTTGCCTTTTGCTTGTACAATTCATTCACCCTTTCAATTCTGGTCTTCACTTGTTCATGGAGCCTTTTCATTTCTTTGGCACGCTGTTCAGCCTCAAAACTCACTTGGGAATCAATAGGAAGTGGGATTAGATCAATGGGAGTAAGAAGGTTTACTCCGTAATTCACTTCAAATGGAGACTTTCCTGTTGCATATGATGGAGCTCTATTGTATGCAAACTCTGCATGGGGAAGTTTGTTATCCCAATCTTTGATATATTTTTCCCACCAAACTTCTAAGAAGAGTTGAGAGTGTTCTATTTGTCACTTCTGTTTGCCCTTCAGTTTGAGGATGGTAAGCAGTACTAAACAAGAGCTTTGTCCCCAACAATTTCCACAAGCATCTCCAAAAATGGCTTTAAAACTTAGAATCTCTATCACTTACAATGGTCTTTGGAACTCCATGAAGCTTGAGAATTTCTTTGAAGTAGAGATCAGCAACATGAGAAGCATCATTTGATTTCGTGCATGCGATGAAATGAGCCATTTTTGAAAAACGATCAACAACTACCATAATAGCATCTTTCCCTCTTTGAGTTCTTGGTAGTGCCACAATAAAATCCATGCTTACATCTTCCCAAGGCTGATGTGGAACAGGCAGAGGAGTATACATTCCTTGATGAAATTGACTCTTAGCTTTATGACAAATAGAGCATCTTGACACAACATTATGGACATCATCAACCATCTTAGGCCAATAAAAGTGTTCTTGTAAGATGTCAAGTGTCTTATTGATGCCAAAATGACCAGCAACAGCTCCACCATGGGCTTCATTCACCAAGAGATCACGCATTGAGCTTTTGGGAATGCACAACTTGTTGTTCTTAAAAAGAAAACCTTCCTGAATCACATAAGGGCCTGAAAGAGCCGCCCTTTCTTCCTCAAAGAATTGAGAAATGTCTTGATCATCCTTGTAAAGAGGTTTAATAAAATGAAAACCAAGAATTTTAGCTTCAACAATAGATAGAAGAGAATACCTCCTTGAAATTGCATCAGCTACAACATTGGTTTTTCCAGATTTATGCTTTGAAACAAATGAGAAGGATTAAAGAAATTCAACCCATTTAGCATGCCTTTGATTCAACTTGTGATGTCCATTAATAAACTTGAGTGCTTGATGATCAGAATGTAGAACAAATTGCTTGGGGCGAAGATAATGACTCCAATGATCAAGAGCTATTACAATGGCATAGAACTCCTTATCATAAGTGCTGTAATTCTTCCTGGAGCCATTCAACTTCTCATTGAAATAAGCTATGGGACGTTGAGATTGCACCAGAACTGCCCCAATACCTACTCCACTTGCATCACACTCCACTTCAAAGAGATTAGCAAAATTGGGCAAAGCCAAAATTGGAGCTTCACAAAGTTTCTTCTTAATGGATTCAAAGGCATTATGAGCAGCCTTAGTCCATTCGAAAGAACCTTTCTTCATGCATTCAGTAATAGGAGCCAATAGAGTGCTGAAATCTTTAATGAATCTTCTATAAAATGATGCAAGGCCATGGAAACTTCTTACTTCAGATATGTTGGTTGGAACTAGCCCAGATCTCACAGCTTCAACTTTGAATTGATCAACAGAAATACCATCCTTTGAAACAACATAACCAAGGAAAACAACACTAGGAGTGAAGAATTCACATTTTTCCAACTTTCCAAAAAGTTTTTGTTGCCTCAAAACAGAAAAGACATCTGTTAAGTGCTTCAAATGATCTTCAGATTCTTAGAATAAACTAGAATATCATCAAAGTATACGACGACAAACTTACCGATGAAAGGACGTAGGACCTCATTCATCAGCCTCATGAAAGTACTTGGAGCATTACAGAGTCCAAATGGCATGACCCTCCATTCAAATAATCCTCCTTCAGTTTTAAATGCTGTCTTCCACTCATCTCCTTCCTTCATTCTGATTTGATGATAACCACTACGAAGATCAATCTTTGAGAAGACAATAGAACCATGCAACTCATCAAGCATATCATCCAAGCGAGGAATTGGATATATATACTTAATGGTGATGTTATTTATGGCCCTACTATCAACACACATGCGCATAGTACCATCCTTCTTTGGAACAAGCAAAGCTGGAACAGAACATGGGCTCATACTTTCTCGAACATATCCTCTAGCCACCCATTCTTCCATCTGCCTTTGTAGCTCTTTCGTTTCTTCTGGATTACACCGGTAGGCAGCTTTGTTTGGCAAAGGAGCACCAGGTATGAGATCAATTTGATGCTCAATCCCTCTTATTGGAGGCAAACCAGGTGGTAGATCATCCGGGAATACATCTTGAAATTGCTCAATCAATGATTGCACCAAAGGATGCAATGGTTCTCCATTTCTTTCTTTCGAAGCCTCAACCACAAGTAAAGCATAAATAGTGTGGCAATTGAGTAAGTAATGATCAACTTGTGCCTGACATAGGTAGGAGGCTTTCTCACTTGTGGTTCCCACCCCATGTAAATTCACATAAATCTGACTAGGTGGTAAAAGAGCAAGTGTGATTTTCTTTTGATCAATAATAAGAGAATAAGTGTTTTTGTGGCCATCATGAATAACATGTTTATCAAACTGCCAAGGTCTTCCTAAGAGAATATGGCTAGCATCCATAGGAAGCACATCACACAAAATACGATCATGATAAACATTGCCAATGGAAAGAGCAACAAGAGCTTGTTTGGTTACCTTGACATCACTGTTCTTGCTAAGCCATTGAAGTTTGTATGGATGTGGGTGTGGTGTAGTAGGCAACTGAAGTTTCTTAATGAGTGTTGTAGAAGCAACATTTGCACTGCTGCCACTGTCTATAATGAGACTGCATACTATGCCCTTGATGGTGCACCTAGTGTAAAATATTTGCTCCCTTTGGCCTTGTTCTTGTGGTGCTTCCTTTGCAAGGAGAACCCTTCTGAACATTAGAAGTTCACCTTGATCAGCTTCTAACACCATCTCGTCTTCAGGATTAGCATTTCCTTCAGTATCCCAAATCACTTCCTTTTCAACTTCTTCCTCAATCTCTTCAATCTCCTTAAGTGTCATAATTCTTCTATTTGGACAATCAGCCTGGAAATGGCCAAAACCATGACACTTAAAGAATTTCTTCCCATCATACCTTTTCTGAACTTCTTTAGGAGTTTCCTTGACCTTCTCCTTATTCTTATCAGCTCTCGAAGAAGAAGAGTCATTTTTAGAGAAATCACTCTTAAAGAAATTTGGAGGCTTGCTTGCTGTCTTCTTCAACTTAGCATGTTTCTCCACCTTCATGTCCAACTTGCACACGTCCTCAAAGGTCCAAAAAGGCTGTAGATCAACTTTCTCAGTAATATTTGGATTCAACCCACCAAGGAATCAGACAATTTTCTATTCAGATTCTTCTTGAATTCCACTCTTCAAAAGGAGCTGCTCAAATTCTCTAATATACTCTTCAACACTTAGACTTTCTTGCTTAAGAGACGCAACTTTGAGATACAAACCTTGCTTGTAACTTGCTGGAATAAACCTTTTATCCATAAGTCTTTTCTGTTTGGTCCAAGACTTAAGTCTTCTTTTGCCTTCTCGACTCCTCTCCAATTTCAGGTTCTCAAACCAGATCGATGCATACCTTTTGAGCTTGATGCATGCAACCTTGAAGCATTTCTCATCATTATAACCTTTGGCTTCAAAAATTCGCTCAATAGAACGAACCCACTCCAAATATACATCAGGATTCAAGCTTCCATCAAAATCTGGTGGATCTATCTTCACATCATTGAAATCATCTTTGGGAGGCCTTCTATGATGAATTTGAGGAAGTGAATCTTCAGATGAAGATCCTGCATCATTAGAGTCTGAATTAGATAAGGAAGAGGTGACATGAGTGCTCCTTGAGTTCCTCCTTCTTCCATGATTCCTTCTTATGACTAGTTGAGCAATGGCTTGGTGTATTTCTGCAATCTGGCCTCTTAATTCAGTAAGCTCTCTATCGCGCCGCAGATTTTGAGCTTGCTCAAGGGTCATATTTCTGGGAATTTCATCCATACTTTTGGCTTGAAAAGGATGTGTTTAGACTAATGAAAGTGTTTAGGTTGGAATGGAAGAGAGAATAGGCTGATTGGAGAAGAAAGGATGACAACAAAAGAGATGAACACCTGATTTTAAGCTCTGATACCAAGTTAATGCGTGACGGGTATTAGAATGTTTGGAGTTCAGAATTGAAGACTAAAACAGAGGATAGAGATCTGAGATAAAGGCTATGCCACCACTCAAGATCAGGAAATGGAGTTCACCAGAACTGAGATTAAAGGCTAGGCCACCCTCCCAATTGATAAAGAACTCACTTGTCTCACCACTAACCTTCCCACAGTTAGATAAAGAAAACAAGATTAACAACAAGTTTTGAAAGAACTTGCAACTTCAGAATTCTCATTCAACAAATCTGATCTTTTGAGTTACAAGGACTCTCTTTTAAAGAAGACATACAACATTGCTAGTGACATACATCAGCATTTAATAGGCAACAACTTCCAATGCTGATTACACAACTTACTAGACTACAAATTTCAAGCCATTGAATGTTGAAAAAGTAAACAGCCAACAACTTCCAAGGCTGATTACACAACTTACAAGACTACACTTTACTAGGCTATAATTTACTAGGCTACAACTTCCTAGACATTGAATGCTGAAAAAGTAAATGCTAGAGTGGATTTCCAAGGCCAAAGTCTTCAAAATTCGTCCAAACTCTTCAGCTCCCCCTTCATTTGAAATCTGAATCTTCATTTGAGTTTAGATGCCAAAATAATCACTTCCCAACATAGTTGACCCATTAAGGAAGCCAACTAAGCAAAACTTGGCCCAAAACAGCTTGAGGACCAACCTGAAATTGAGAGCTAAAGTTGGAGCTCGAAATTTCTTTGATGTCACTTGCTAACATCATCAGATTAGTCATGTTTGATCCTGCATCAGCCGTCAATGCAGTGATATAGTTCGTCGGTGGATCCCTTCAAGGCACGAGCTGAGCATGGTCACGAGTCTTGGTTGGATCCACTAATTCCCTATTTAAATTCCAAAGATACTCCGTAAGCTCATCACTTCCACCGACCGTGGGCATGATCTCAGTACGAGTTCTCCTAGGGATCTTGATGGATCGACCGAAATACTTCTCCTTTGTTTCCAATACAACCTAGAAATCCAAATTTACATCTCTTTTCCAAAGTCTTAGGGCTAACCCATTAGCCTAGGGAAAATTACTCACACATAGTGATTACGACAAATAAAAACATAGTTTCTACCGTAGAAAATATCATATCAATAAAGTCAAGCGAGGGATTAAGATCATATCAATAAAGTCAAGCGAAGAATTTCCACAGGTTCCCAGACAAAACAAATAATAAAATCTTAATCTTTCCCCAAAAACAATTCAATTCTCAAAACCTAGATCTAGGTCTACAATAGTTTTCGATCTCCCCTCATAAGCTAAAAAATAATCTCCTCCAAGCTCTCCTCAACGTCAGTCAAAAAATACCTTCTAATACATCCAAGTGGGACCCCACAAAATCCTCAAAATATGGAGTTTGGGGCCCCACGTGTCGCCAACCGAGTCGCCTACTCGGTCGAGTAGACGCCTGCTCGGTCGAGCAGGCGCCTTAGCTGCTCTTGGCCGGGCAAAGGTTTCTGGGTGACTCGGTCGAGCAACCCGCCGACTCGGTCGAGCAGTCAGTGGATCGAGGCTCCTTCAAAAGTGTCGCTCTGCCTACTGGCCCGAGTAGGCCTTGCTCGGTCGAGTAGCCTGGTGACTCGGTCGAGTAAGTCCTGCTCGGTCGAGCAGGATGTTGATAGGATGGAGCTTTGAAAATGAAACGATTCGACCGAGTCACCAAGCTACTCGGTCGAGTGGGATGCGGTTCTGCTAGGCTCGTGTATCAGCTCGACCGAGCAGCCTATGCTGCTCGGTCGAGTCGCATGGGAAAGATCTATACTGACTCCTTTCTCCTGCTAGCTTCTCATCTTCTCCTCCCATCTGCTTCTGAACCTCGACAAACTCCTGTAGAGCCTCGCCAATAGACTCATGGTCGTGTTGGATGTGTCCATATTCAAAAGTGGTTCCGAATCCCTGCAAATCCTCCAAACTCTACAAAACTCAAATATTGCGTTAAAATTGCAGTATCGTAAGAAAATGCGGGATTTGGATGCGGATGCGACATGAAATGCAATAAAATGATGCTATGAAAAGATAGAAAATATGGACACATCAAAATCACCCATGCTTACCTCTTACTTGTCCTTGAGGAAGACGAATACTAGGCATGTCGGGAGATAAAAATATAAGAAAATAAAAGAGATAAGAGATGGGAGAGGTTGCTAAAATGTCCAATCAGATCTCAAGCCTCAGCAGTATATCACGATGCTTCGAATAATAAAACACATGCTAATAGTATCCGCAAGTCTTACTAATCATATGGCTAACATGCAATAAAGGCAAAAGAAGGGATCTTCTAAAATCATGTCATCAACTCATATCAATTTCATGCAATCTATAGAGTCTAGTATAAAAAGAGTTAGCAATGCACTTTTTCAATCAATAGATACAAGTGATGCACAAAGAGATCACACCAACATGCAATAGAGAATGGAAAAAGATCATGTCATTCAAACATTCACTTCAAATCATAAAAAATCTCCAAAACTAAAATATTTTGTAAAAGTTCAAGAATTATCGAATCTTCCCGTTGTGCACCATCTCCACTCTAATGTTATACTCACTCACATAATCAAGTGGTTCACCCCCCAAGCTTAGCTTGAGGCGTCGCATCTAGGAATAGGATATGGAAATTTTTGTCTTTTTCCAAGTATTTGTAGTAGCTTCTAATAAAGGGATAGGAAATAATTTTCTTTCCTTCTTTTCTCTTTTCTTTTCTTTTTCTCTTTTCACATTTTTCTTTGAAGCTATATTTTTTTTATTTTGGGATTTTTGGGAAGTAGATGCGGTAGAAACCAGCTGCATGGGTTGAAACCAGATGATGTGTAGAGAATCATAAGGATATATGGAGAAAGAAAATAATATATCACTCGGTTCACTCATCAGAGGTGCACAACGATTCAATGGGATAATACTCTAACTAAACTCATAGCTAGTATGGATATTTTCATTCATCTCAGTGAATAATGAAAGCATGCAGTATAAAGCACAAAAATATCAAAGCATGCAAAAAGAAGTGGATAAGATAACAAATAGGTGCTCCAAATGTACTATGATGTGTGAACCTAGGTGCATTACCCAACAAAAGACGTACTAGATACTATTTCATGCATTCAATTTCAATTCATATCAGGCATTAAATTAGAAAGATCAGCAAGAAAATATGCCAGCATATAAATAGTAAAACTGAGACTAACCTAAATAGCATGTCAATAGATATAAACATCGTGAGTAGCTTCTGAGGGTGATGAGAGATATCATCATGCAGAACAATTCTAGCTAAAAAGGGAGAAAAGTGGAGGAAGCGAGAGAATGAAAACATGCATGCAAGTATGGCAAAAAGTGAAAAACGTGATGCTGAATGAGGAAAAAGATGAAAAGGTGGAAAATGGGTGGAAAAGTAAAGTAAAAAGGTGAAAAAATGAATGAAAATATAAAAAATGAAAAATAAAGCGATAGCGCTCATCCCCTAAGCTAAACGCAGCATTGTCCTCACTGCTGAGAAAACGCTGGTATGCAGGAACTGATGCTAGAGTTGGTGGGTGGGTGTGGGGATAGAAAAGGAATAGAAAATAAAACTATGCAGAAGAAAGAAAACGTGATATGATGCAATGATGAAAAAATGATGCATGGGGGGTCCTCGCCCAAGCTATGTAAGACTAGGGCCCCAAAAAGACATATGGACACAAAATAGGAAGAGGAAAGGACATGGACAAGAAGTGGTAGAGGGACATCATTAGCAGGGGCACCACCCTCTGAGGGTGGTGGTAGGTCCTCCTGCTGCGAAGCATAGAATGCGGCAGCGAGCTGTGGCTCGACAGGTGTGTCGGCCGGGAGATCGAAAGTGGTGGTGACGGGCGCAGCTAAAAATAGGACAATAGCGGTCTCGACTGATGTATAAGTGTGTGCGTCGACAACTAAAGTGGACACGGCTATGGCAACTAACTCAGGTGTAGAAGTGGCAGGTCCTACAGACACCTGAAGGTGTGGGGCACTGAGTGGTGCATTGGTCGATACAGGGGCTGGCCTGGGGGGAGGGGCGTGAGCTAGGATCACAGGAGGTGAGCCCTGTGTCTGCAGTAGGTCTATAATAGAAGCTAGGTCTGCCTCGACTCTCTCTTGCCGGCTGTCGAGCGAATGAAGTCGTCGAAATCCCGTCGAAGGCAAGAAGTCGAGTCCTCCAATGCTGTCAGACAAGCGTCAGTGGTATGGGAGTCGAGGAGAGGATGAGAACTGTGAGACACTACTCTCGTAAAATGGCCACGTGGAGATAATCTACGGTGCCTAGGCTGAAAGGTCGAAGAGGGTGAACTCGATGGGATCTCGACAGTGGAAGTGTGAGGTGTAGTGTGGCCGAGATCCGGAGAAGTTGTGGTAGCAGAAGAGGGAGCAACAGTGGAAGATAGAGCAGTCATCGACACAGATGTGTAGATAGAAGTCGTGACACTCTCGGTAAGGACAACGGCTGCCGGTGTGGAAGTGATGATAGTGAGTGGAATATGGGACCTTAAGTAGATAGGCAGGGATGCTATATGGTTCCTAAGCAGTGGAAGGGTGCTGGAAGGCTCCTGAACTGGAAAGTGTGGAGCAGTAGGCTCTGGAGCAGAAGGTAAGACCGTGCCCTTAGGTATAGGTACAGAGGAGGCAGCGGCAGGGGCCTCGGGGCAGACAGTGGTGACAGTTCCCGTGGTTCCGACGGTGGTGGTGACAGAGGTGGAGACGGTAGTGTCTCCTGGTGGAGGAGGGTGTGCAGGCTGTGGTGGCAAGGCAACCACGATGGAAGCTAGGTCGGGCTCCTCGTCCTCAGAAGAGCTGAGCACCCAGTCGTCGACGTCAACGTCGATGGGTGCTCCGGCGCGGCTGGAGGACGTGGATGGTAGGAAGTGGAAGACCCTAGCATCATCCAGCTCTACAGGACTGGCACTACCATGGTGAGGTGAGGGGCGGGAAGGACAAAGTTGGGCGTGTGATCGGTGCCTAAAAGGTAGGTCCAGTTACGTGCCCTATATGGCCCGATGATGTGCATGTGCTCAAGCACAGTCAAAGTCAAGCGCGTGGGGCCAGGGGGTCACTAGACCATCAGGGAGATCTATGACCAGCATCCGTGCAAAGATGGTGAAAAATCCGCCGCAGCAGATATCGGTGGCATAACGGGTATGGGCAGTCAGAAGAAGGTGGTAACACAGCCAGTGGGCTGTGTCAGAAAGGGTGAATGGGTGGAGGGAACTGTCCCTGTAGTGGCGCAGAGGTCGGGTCATTCCCGTAAGATGGAAAAGCTCGGGTATGGAAATGGTGCCGACCTCTGGCCTGCAAAAAATGGTGGTGGCGAGGTGGCGCTGCATGTAGCGAAGACAAGGATGCACGATGCATGATGCATGATGCCTTCGCTCAGCTGGGACAGTAATGGTCCAGACTAGAAATGCAATGCCAGAAAGCAGAGGCATCGAACGAGGCAGGTCGTAGTCTGGGGAGAAGGCGGCGTGGGGGTCAGGGACATCCAGAAAGCGAAAGTGGGCATGGATCATAGCATACGTGACCACGAAGTCATGGTCCAGCAGCCTGAAGCTAATTCCATCACCTACCTGGGTGCGGGCAATGGAACTCAACACCTCTAGAGTGAGGCGGGTGTAGGCGGTGGCGTGGGCTGCAAGGAGTCGGTCAAAACCGATGGTATGGTAGAGCCAGTGGACTCCCTACAGGTGTCCAAGGTGTCGAAGGGCGGGAAGGTCGATGAACTGTGTGGGAATGATCCTCCGCTGCGACAGCGCAATGAAGCGGTCACAGTGTGCGTCGTCACTGAAGGTAATGCTAAATGTCCGCACATGTGGCGGCAAACAGCGGGGGGGAGGGTGGTGGGGGAGGAGCAGTAGTGGGTATGGGGGTACAAGTGGCAGGGATCTGTGTGTGATGCAGGGGAGAAGAGTCGGACGCGGACGATGGATCGCCCGTGTACTCCTCGGTGGTGGGTGTAGTGGCACGGCGAGTGCCGCGTGATGGTCGAGAAGAGGAGGTGTCAGTGGCCTTCCTCTTCCCGCGACATGGAGGTATGAGACCCCCTAGTGCGAGGCATCATGCAAAAGGTAGACTGAAGTGTCGAAAAAAAATAAAGAGTGTATAGAGTGTACCAACACAGCGATCACGACGAGAATGATGTGAGCAGGAACGTGACTGCTACAGATTAGAGGTCTCCCCCGAGATGCTTTGGGACATGTCCTCCTCTGTAGGCGAAACGTACCTGAAATAGTAGAAAATATAATGTCAGTGGATGAAATGAAAAATAAGTAGGGGGATGTGTGCCGTTGTTCGATCGAGTACAATCGTTGCTCGGTCGAGTAACATAGGGGGCATGGTTGGTGTGCTAAGGGTTGCTCGACCGAGCAGCAGTAGTGCTTGGTCGAGTAGATCGAATGGGTTGGTCGATGTCTTGACCGAGCACTAATTGTGCTTGGTCAAGTAGTTTCGATGGGGAGTTGGCTGTCTAATTGCTCAGTCAAGCACCATTCGTGCTCGGTCGAGCAGATGGGGTTGCCCTATGGGGTGTGGGGACTGGAGGAACGGCGGGCTGTTTCGAGAGGAGAGGGGGGGTGTTTCAAGGGAGGGTAGGGGCGAGGTTTTTTTGGGGGCACCGCTGGTAATAGGTGGTGCCGGCGGCGTTGTTCCGGTGATTCGAACGGGGGAAAGGATATAAGGGGAGCAAGAGAGAGAGAGAGAGAGAGAGAGAGAGAGAGAGAGAGAGAGAGAGAGAGAGAGAGAGAGAGAGATGGCGGACCGGAACGGTGGCGCGGACGGCGATGCGGACGACGGAGGGGAAGGCGTCGGTGGTGGTACGGGTCGAGTAGGAGAGAGCATTGGGTGCTCGGGCAAGGAGATTTGGGAGAGTGAAAAAAAGTTTATGGCTTAATGAAGTCGATTTGGGTTTTGATAACCCGACTCGGTCGGAATGTGGGCCCCGCAAGATTGGGGTAACGCTACTCGACCGAGCAGCGTAACTGCTCGGTTGAGTCATAAAAATAAGTTGAAACTGAGTTTTAGAATACTCCCTCAATTACTCGGTCGAGTAGGGTCAACTCGGTCGAGTAACCAATTCGTCGTTGTTTCCCAGTTTCTCCCTTGCTTGGTCGAGTAGATGGATACTCGGTCGAGTAGGCATGCATCTACTCGACCGAGTTGATACTACTCGGGCCGTGTAGGCAGAACGTCGTTTTTCCAATATTTCCACGTGCCTTCCTCAGCTCGATCGAGCAAATGGATACTCGGTCGAGTAAGGGACTACTCGACCGAGTAGAGGCTACTCAGGTCGTGTAGACAGAACGACGTTTTCCTTTGCTTTTCATGTGCCCTGCACTACACGACCAAGTATATGGATGCTCGGTCGAGTCATCTGTGACTCTTTTCCCTTAGCTTGCTCTTCTATCAGCTGCTCTCCTTCCAGCTCCCTTTAATTCAAAACATCGATTTGGGCGCTCCCCTTAAAGTTCAACCTGTAGAAAGGAAGAACCTATCAGATTTTTATAGTTTTGCATTTTTAAGGAATTTAAAGTGTTTTCATTTGGTTTTCTAGGATAGATAAAGAAAAACAAAAACTGAAAAAGAAGATCTAAGATATAAAAAGTCGGGTTGCCTCCCGATAAGCGCCCATTTTGAGTCATGAGCTCGACTCCCTCAAGTTCTTCTGTTGTTTGGTGTGTAAGAGATGCGTGCATCACTCTTGCCAACGATACAGTGTCGCGGTATTTGGCATGCTTCTTCTCCATGGTTTTCCTCGGCTACGTGACTGATGGCTTCCGGCTTCTTGTAGTGCAAAGAGTTGTATGTGGGCTCCTCATCAAGTACACGAAGATAGGTGGTGACCGCCTTGTTGCAAATGGGGTCGCCATCGTCCTCAATACGTGTTCTCATCAGGTCCTTCATGACCCTCTCAGCGGTATAATCCCCTATGGCATTAGCTCCTTCTTCTCAGACATGCTCCCACATAGACTTTTGCAACCGGAATTGGGCCTCTATATTACCCACATTCATTGATAGAGTCCCTTCACGAACATCAATCAGGACGCTGGCCGTCGCCATGAAAGGACGACCGAGTATGAGCGGGGAGCTCCCTCCCTCCGGCATATTCATTATAACAAAATCCACTGGCACACACAATCTGGGAGGTATTTGCAAAATGACGTCTCTGGCAATGCACCGGATTCGTGACTGAGTGATCTACCAGCTGTATTGACATGTTTGTGGGCTCCAACTCAATTCCGGTTTGCATTCTTTCGAATATGGAGAGCGGCATCAAGCTGATGCTCTCTCCCAAGTCGATCAAAGCACGGTTGATAGGCGTACGTCCTATAGAACATGGGACCGTGAAGCTTCCCGGATCCGGTAGCTTCCTCGGGAGATGGTTCTTTATGATGGAGGTAGAGTCCTCCATAAGCTTTATTTTCTCGTGCTTCCGCTTCCCAGTAATGAGGTCCTTCGGAAACTTCGCATAGATAGGAATTTCTGTAATGGCATCCATAAGGGGAGGTTGAGCTGGATGCCCTTCAGAAGTTCCATGAACTGTGAATACTTCTTCTCCATTTTAGCTAAAGATAGCCTCTGTGGATACAGCGGAGGGGGTCGGCTTCCCTTATCCTTTGCGGCATTCTTAGGAGATGGCTTACAGGAACTAGTTGCATCTTCCCTTGGGGCCGGTGTGACAGTGGGTATGGTGGAAGGCGAATCCGCCCTCTCTCTGTTCATAGTAGGCTCATCTGTAGCCTCTTCATCATCATTGCCAATAGTGACATCCTCGATTGTAACTTGTTCTTTGTTTGTGACCGGCACCATCACAACGTCGGTTTTCTATCCTCCACGCGTGGTAACAGAGACCACGTCATTAGCTAAGCCCTCGGATTTCCCTTGATTCTTAAGTAATTGGGACACCTGACCCCTTAGCTCATCAAGCGACGTGTTTATGTTCTTGAATTGAGTAGACGTGTCTTGGTTGAACCTGACTTGTCCGCTCATGAACGTCTCTAAGGTGGTCTCCAGATTGGAACACGGCGGCGTTGGTGCATAGCCTTGCTGGGGCGGGCGACTATATTGGTAGCCCGATGGTCGATACGGCCCAGATGGCCTAAATCCACTCTGCTGTTGATGTGGCAGCAATCTTTGTTGTTGTTGAGGAGTGGTGGCCTCTGAAACTGTGGAGGTTGCAGCCATCCACTTGGATTCCTGTAAGACAATCCGGGGTGGTTCCTCGCGGCCGGGTGTTGCTACTGATTTCGCCCATCTCCTTGTACATACTACACCGAATCGGATGATTCGGTTCCGTCATAATGTCCCTCATTGGGAACGTAGCTTTGCTCTCCGTATTCCTCTGTAGGATGGTATGCTGGGACGCTGGTAGTCATTGGAATGGAAGCCAAACCAGATCACCAGGCTTAAATTCAAGGGAGTTACGATGCTTGTTTGCCTTTTGCTTGTACAATTCATTCACCCTTTCAATTCTGGTCTTCACTTGTTCATGGAGCCTTTTCATTTCTTTGGCACGCTGTTCAGCCTCAAAACTCACTTGGGAATCAATAGGAAGTGGGATTAGATCAATGGGAGTAAGAAGGTTTACTCCGTAATTCACTTCAAATGGAGACTTTCCTGTTGCATATGATGGAGCTCTATTGTATGCAAACTCTGCATGGGGAAGTTTGTTATCCCAATCTTTTATATTTTTTTCCCACCAAACTTCTAAGAAGAGTTGAGAGTGTTCTATTTGTCACTTCTGTTTGCCCATCAGTTTGAGGATGGTAAGCAGTACTAAACAAGAGCTTTGTCCCCAACAATTTCCACAAGCATCTCCAAAAATGGCTTTAAAACTTAGAATCTCTATCACTTACAATGGTCTTTGGAACTCCATGAAGCTTGAGAATTTCTTTGAAGTAGAGATCAGCAACATGAGAAGCATCATTTGATTTCGTGCATGCGATGAAATGAGCCATTTTTGAAAAACGATCAACAACTACCATAATAGCATCTTTCCCTCTTTGAGTTCTTGGTAGTGCCACAATAAAATCCATGCTTACATCTTCCCAAGGCTGATGTGGAACAGGCAGAGGAGTATACATTCCTTGATGAAATTGACTCTTAGCTTTATGACAAATAGAGCATCTTGACACAACATTATGGACATCATCAACCATCTTAGGCCAATAAAAGTGTTCTTGTAAGATGTCAAGTGTCTTATTGATGCCAAAATGACCAGCAACAGCTCCACCATGGGCTTCATTCACCAAGAGATCACGCATTGAGCTTTTGGGAATGCACAACTTGTTGTTCTTAAAAAGAAAACCTTCCTGAATCACATAAGGGCCTGAAAGAGCCGCCCTTTCTTCCTCAAAGAATTGAGAAAAATCTTGATCATCCTTGTAAAGAGGTTTAATAAAATGAAAACTAAGAATTTTAGCTTCAACAATAGATAGAAGAGAATACCTCCTTGAAAGTGCATCAGCTACAACATTGGTTTTTCTAGATTTATGCTTTGAAACAAATGAGAAGGATTGAAGAAATTCAACCCATTTAGCATGCCTTTGATTCAACTTGTGCTGTCCATTAATAAACTTGAGTGCTTGATGATCAGAATGTAGAACAAATTGCTTGGGGCGAAGATAATGACTCCAATGATCAAGAGGTCTTACAATGGCATAGAACTCCTTATCATAAGTGCTGTAATTCTTCCTGGAGCCATTCAACTTCTCATTGAAATAAGCTATGGGACGTTGAGATTGCACCAGAACTGCCCCAATACTCCACTTGCATCACACTCCACTTCAAAGAGATTATCAAAATTGGGCAAAGCCAAAATTGGAGCTTCACAAAGTTTCTTCTTAATGGATTCAAAGGCATTATGAGCAGCCTTAGTCGTCCATTCGAAAGAACCTTTCTTCATGCATTCAGTAATAGGAGCCAATAGAGTGCTGAAATCTTTAATGAATCTTCTATAAAATGATGCAAGGCCATGGAAACTTCTTACTTCAAATATGTTGGTTGGAACTGGCCCAGATCTCACAGCTTCAACTTTGAATTGTTCAACAGAAATACCATCCTTTGAAACAACATAACCAAGGAAAACAACACTAGGAGTGAAGAATTCACATTTTTCCAACTTTCCAAAAAGTTTTTGTTGCCTCAAAACAGAAAAGACATCTGTTAAGTGCTTCAAATGATCTTCAGATTCTTAGAATAAACCAGAATATCATCAAAGTATACGACGACAAACTTACAGATGAAAGGACGTAGGACCTCATTCATTAGCCTTATGAAAGTACTTGGAGCATTAGAGAGTCCAAATGGCATGACCCTCCATTCAAATAATCCTCCTTCAGTTTTAAATGCTGTCTTCCACTCATCTCCTTCTTTCATTCTAATTTGATGATAACCACTACGAAGATCAATCTTTGAGAAGACAATAGAACCATGCAACTCATCAAGCATATCATCCAAGCGAGGAATTGGATATATATACTTAATGGTGATGTTATTTATGGCCCTACTATCAACACACATGCGCATAGTACCATCCTTCTTTGGAACAAGCAAAGCTGGAACAGAACATGGGCTCATACTTTCTCGAACATATCCTCTAGCCACCCATTCTTCCACCTGCCTTTGTAGCTCTTTCGTTTCTTCTGGATTACACCGGTAGGCAGCTTTTTTTGGCAAAGGAGCACCAGGTATGAGATCAATTTGATGCTCAATCCCTCTTATTGGAGGCAAACCAGGTGGTAGATCATCCGGGAATACATCTTGAAATTGCTCAATCAATGATTGCACCAAAGGATGCAATGGTTCTTCATTTCTTTCTTTCGAAGCCTCAACCACAAGTAAAGCATAAATAGTGTTGCAATTGAGTAAGTAATGATCAACTTGTGCCTGACATAGGTAGGAGGCTTTCTCACTTGTGGTTCCCACCCCATGTAAATTCACATAAATCTGACTAGGTGGTAAAAGAGCAAGTGTGATTTTCTTTTGATCAATAATAAGAGAATAAGTGTTTTTGTGGCCATCATGAATAACATGTTTATCAAACTGCCAAGGTCTTCCTAAGAGAATATGGCTAGCATCCATAGGAAGCACATCACACAAAATACGATCATGATAAACATTGCCAATGGAAAGAGCAACAAGAGCTTGTTTGGTTACCTTGACATCACTGTTCTTGCTAAGCCATTGAAGTTTGTATGGATGTGGGTGTGGTGTAGTAGGCAACTGAAGTTTCTTAATGAGTGTTGTAGAAGCAACATTTGCATAGCTGCCACTGTCTATAATGAGACTGCATACTATGCCGTTGATGGTGCACCTAGTGTAAAATATTTGCTCCCTTTGGCCTTGTTCTTGTGGTGCTTCCTTTGCATGGAGAACCCTTCTGAACATGAGAAGTTCACCTTGATCAGCTTCTAACACCATCTCGTCTTCAGGATTAGCATTTCCTTCAGTATCTCACTTCCTTTTCAACTTCTTCCTCAATCTCTTCAATCTCCTTAAGTGTCATAATTCTTCTATTTGGACAATCAGCCTGGAAATGGCCAAAACCATGACACTTAAAGAATTTCTTCCCATCAAACCTTTTCTGAAATTCTTTAGGAGTTTCCTTGACCTTCTCCTTATTCTTATCAGCGCTCGAAGAAGAAGAGTCATTTTTAGAGAAATCACTCTTAAAGAAATTTGGAGGCTTGCTTGATGTCTTCTTCTACTTAGCATGTTTCTCCACCTTCATGTCCAACTTGCACACGTCCTCAAAGGTCCAAAAAGGCTGTAGATCAACTTTCTCAGCAATATTTGGATTCAACCCACCAAGGAATCGGACAATTTTCTTTTCAGATTCTTCTTGAATTCCACTCTTCAAAAGGAGCTGCTCAAATTCTCTAATATACTCTTCAACACTTAGACTTTCTTGCTTAAGAGACGCAAATTTGAGATACAAATCTTGCTTGTAACTTGCTGGAATAAACCTTTTATCCATAAGTCTTTTCAGTTTGGTCCAAGACTTAAGTTTTCTTTTGCCTTCTCGACTCTTCTCCAATTTCAGGTTCTCAAACCAGATCGATGCATACCTTTTGAGCTTGATGCATGCAACCTTGAAGCATTTCTCATCATTATAACCTTTGGCTTCAAAAATTCGCTCAATAGAACGAACCCACTCCAAATATACATCAGGATTCAAGCTTCCATCAAAATCTGGTGGATCTATCTTCACATCATTGAAATCATCTTTGGGGGGCCTTCTATGATGAATTTGAGGAAGTGAATCTTCATATGAAGATCCTGCATCATTAGAGTCTGAATTAGATAAGGAAGAGGTGACATGAGTGCTCCTTGAGTTCCTCCTTCTTCCATGATTCCTTCTTATGCCTAGTTGAGCAATGGCTTGGTGTATTTCTGCAATCTGGCCTCTTAATTCAGTAAGCTCTCTATCGCGCCGCAGATTTTGAGCTTGCTCAAGGGTCATATTTCTGGGAATTTCATCCATACTTTTGGCTTGAAAAGGATGTGTTTAGACTAATGAAAGTGTTTAGGTTGGAATGGAAGAGAGAATAGGCTGATTGGAGAAGAAAGGATGACAACAAAAGAGATGAACACCTGATTTTAAGCTCTGATACCAAGTTGATGCGTGACGGGTATTAGAATGTTTGGAGTTCAGAATTGAAGACTAAAACGGAGGATATAGATCTGAGATAAAGGCTATGCCACCACTCAAGATCAGGAAATGGAGTTCACCACAACTGAGATTAAAGGCTAGGCCACCCTCCCAATTGATAAAGAACTCTCTTGTCTCACCACTAACCTTCCCACAGTTAGATAAAGAAAACAAGATTAACAACAAGTTTTGAAAGAACTTGCAACTTCAGAATTCTCATTCAACAAATCTGATCTTTTGAGTTACAAGGACTCTCTTTTAAAGAAGACATACAACATTGCTAGTGACATACATCAGCATTTAATAGGCAACAACTTCCAATGCTGATTACACAACTTACTAGACTACAACTTTCAAGCCATTGAATGTTGAAAAAGTAACCAGCCAACAACTTCCAAGGCTGATTACATAACTTACAAGACTACACTTTACTAGGCTATAATTTACTAGGCTACAACTTCCTAGACATTGAATGCTGAAAAAGTAAATGCTAGAGTGGATTTCCAAGGCCAAAGTCTTCAAAATTCGTCTAAACTCTTCAGCTCCCCCTTCATTTGAAATCTGAATCTTCATTTGAGTTTAGATGCCAAAATAATCACTTCCCAACATAGTTGACCCATTAAGGAAGCCAACTAAGCAAAACTTGGCCCAAAACAGCTTGAGGACCAACCTGAAATTGAGAGCTAAAGTTGGAGCTCGAAATTTCTTTGATGTCACTTGCTAACATCATCAGATTACTCATGTTTGCTCCTGCATCAGCCGTCAATGCAGTGATATAGTTCGTCGGTGGATCCCTTCAAGGCACGAGCCGAGCATGGTCACGAGTCTTGGTTGGATCCACTAATTCCCTATTTAAATTCCAAAGATACTCCTTAAGCTCATCACTTCCACCGACCGTGGGCATGATCTCAGTACGAGTTCTCCTAGTGATCTTGATGGATCGACCGAAATACTTCTCCTTTGTTTCCAATACAACCTAGAAATCCAGATCTACATCTCTTTTCCAAAGTCTTAGGGCTAACCCATCAGCCTAGGGAAAATTACTCACACATAGTGATTACGACAAATAAAAACATAGTTTCTACCGTAGAAAATATCATATCAATAAAGTCAAGCGAGGGATTAAGATCTTACGTACCGCGAATGAGAAAGAGCAATAGCCAATAGAGATCAAAGAATTTCCACAGGTTCCCAGACAAAACAAATAATAAAATCTTAATCTTTCCCCAAAAACAATTCAATTCTCAAAACCTAGATCTAGGTCTACAATAGTTTTCGATCTCCCCTCCTAAGCTAAAAAATAATCTCCTCCAAGCTCTCCTCAACGTCAGTCAAAAAATACCTTCTAATACATCCAAGTGGGACCCCAAAAAATCCTCAAAATATGGAGTTTGGGGCCCCACGTGTCGCCAACCAAGTCGCTTACTCGGTCGAGTAGACGCTTGCTCGGTCGAGCAGGCGCCTTAGCTGCTCTTGGCCGGGCAAAGGTTTGTGGGTGACTCGGTCGAGCAACCCGCCGACTCGGTCGAGCAGTCAGTGGATCAAGGCTCCTTCAAAAGTGTCGCTCTGCCTACTGGCCCGAGTAGGCCTTGCTTGGTCGAGTAGCCTGGTGACTCGGTCGAGTAAGTCCTGCTCGGTCAAGCAGGATGTTGATAGGATGGAGCTTTGAAAATGAAACGATTCGACCGAGTCACCAAGCTACTCGGTCGAGTGGGATGCGGTTCTGCTAGGCTCGTGTATCAGCTCGACCGAGCAGCCTATGCTGCTCGGTCGAGTCGCATGGGAAAGATCTATACTGACTCCTTTCTCCTGCTAGCTTCTCATCTTCTCCTCCCATCTGCTTCTGAACCTCGACAAACTCCTGTAGAGCCTCGCCAACAGACTCATGGTCGTGTTGGATGTGTCCATATTCAAAAGTGGTTACGAATCCCTGCAAATCCTCCAAACTCTACAAAACTCGAATATGGCATTAAAATTGCAGTATCGTAAGAAAATGCGGGATTTGGATGCGGATGCGACATGAAATGCAATAAAATGATGCTATGAAAAGATAGAAAATATGGACACATCAAAATCACCCATGCTTACCTCTTACTCGTCCTTGAGGAAGACGAATACTAGGCATGTCAGGAGATAAAAATATAAGAAAATAAAAGAGATAAGAGATGGGAGATGTTGCTAAAATGTCCAATCAGATCTCAAGCCTCAGCAGTATATCACGATGCTTCGAATAATAAAACACATGCTAATAGTATCCGCAAGTCTTACTAATCATATGGCTAACATGCAATAAAGGCAAAAGAAGGGATCTTCTAAAATCATGTCATCAACTCATATCAATTTCATGCAATCTATAGAGTCTAGTATAAAAAGAGTTAGCAATGCACTTTTTCAATCAATAGATACAAGTGATGCACAAAGAGATCACACCAACATGCAATAGAGAATGGAAAAAGATCATGTCATTCAAACATTCACTTCAAATCATAAAAAATCTCCAAAACTAAAATATTTTGTAAAAGTTCAAGAATTATCGAATCTTCCCGTTGTGCACCATCTCCACTCTAATGTTATACTCACTCACATAATCAAGTGGTTCACCCCCCAAGCTTAGCTTGAGGCGTCGCATCTAGGAATAGGATATGGAAATTTTTGTCTTTTTCCAAGTATTTGTAGTAGCTTCTAATAAAGGGATAGGAAATAATTTTCTTTCCTTCTTTTCTCTTTTCTTTTCTTTTTCTCTTTTCACATTTTTCTTTGAAGCTATATTTTTTTTATTTTGGGATTTTTGGGAAGTAGATGCGGTAGAAGAAGCTGCAGGGGTTGAAACCAGATGATGTGTAGAGAATCATAAGGATATATGGAGAAAGAAAATAATATATCACTCGGTTCACTCATTAGAGGTGCACAACGATTCAATGGGATAATACTCTAACTAAACTCATAGCTAGTATGGATATTTTCATTCATCTCAGTGAATAATGAAAGCATGCAGTATAAAGCACAAAAATATCAAAGCATGCAAAAAGAAGTGGATAAGATAACAAATAGGTGCTCCAAATGTACTATGATGTGTGAACCTAGGTGCATTACCCAACAAAAGACGTACTAGATACTATTTCATGCATTCAATTTCAATTCATATCAGGCATTAAATTAGAAAGATCAGCAAGAAAATATGCCAGCATATAAATAGTAAAACTGAGACTAACCTAAATAGCATGTCAACAGATATAAACATCGTAAGTAGCTTCTGAGGGTGATGAGAGATATCATCATGCAGAACAATTCTAGCTAAAAAGGGAGAAAAGTGGAGGAAGCGAGAGAATGAAAACAGGCATGCAAGTATGGCAAAAAGTGAAAAACGTGATATTGAATGAGAAAAAAGATGAAAAGGTGGAAAATGGGTGGAAAAGTAAAGTAAAAAGGTGAAAAAATGAAAGAAAATATAAAAAATGAAAAATAAAGCGATAGCGCTCATCCCCTAAGCTAAACGCAGCAGTGTCCTCACTGCTGAGAAAACGCTGGTATGCAGGAACTGATGCTAGAGTTGGTGGATGGGTGTGGGGATAGAAAATGAATAGAAAATAAAACTTTGCAGAAGAAAGAAAACATGATATGATGCAATGATGAAAAAATGATGCATGGGGGGTCCTCGCCCAAGCTATGTAAGACTAGGGCCCCAAAAAGACAGATGTACACAAAATAGGATGAGTAAAGGACATGGACAAGAAGTGGTAGAGGGACATCATCAGCAGGGGCACCACCCTCTGAGGGTGGTGGTAGGTCCTCCTGCTGCGAAGCATAGAATGCGGCAGCGGGCTGTGGCTCGACAGGTGTGTCGGCCGGGAGATCGAAAGTGGTGGTGACGGGCGCAGCTAAAAATAGGACAATAGCGGTCTCGACTGATGTATAAGTGTGCGCGTCGACAACTAAAGTGGACACGACTGTGGCAACTAACTCAGGTGTAGAAGTGGCAGGTCCTACAGACGCCGAAGGTGTGGGGCACTGAGTGGTGCATTGGTCGATACAGGGGCTGGCCTGGGGGAGGGGCGTGAGCTAGGATCACAGGAGGTGAGCCCCGTGTCTGCAGTAGGTCTATAATAGAAGCTAGGTCTGCCTCGACTCTCTCTTAATGGGTGGTTGTCGAGCGAATGAAGTCGTCGAAATCCCGTCGAAGGCAAGAAGTCGAGTCCTCCAATGCTGTCAGACAAGCGTCAGTGGTACGGGAGTCGAGGAGAGGATGAGAACTGTGAGACACTACTCTCGTAAAATGGCCACGTGGAGATAATCTACGGTGCCTAGGCTGAAAGGTCGGAGAGGGTGAACTCGATGGGATCTCTACAGTGGAAGTGTGAGGTGTAGTGTGGCCGAGATCCGGAGAAGTTGTGGTAGCAGAAGAGGGAGCAACAGTGGAAGATAGAGCAGTCATTGACACAGATGTGCGGATAGAAGTCGTGACACTCTCGGTAAGGACAACGGCTGCCGGTGTGGAAGTGATGATAGTGAGTGGAATATGGGACCTTAAGTAGATAGGCAGGGATGCTGTAAGGTTCCTAAGCAGTGGAAGGGTGCTAGAAGGCTCCTGAACTGGAAAGTGTGGAGTAGTAGGCTCTGGAGCAGAAGGTAAGACCGTGCCCTTAGGTATAGGTACAGAGGAGGCAGCGGCAGGGGCCTCGGGGCAGACAGTGGTGACAGTTCCCGTGGTTCCGACGGTGGTGGTGACAGAGGTGGAGACGGTAGTGTCTCCTGGTGGAGGAGAGTGTGCAGGCTGTGGTGGCAAGGCAGCCACGATGGAAGCTAGGTCGGGCTCCTCGTCCTCAGAAGAGCTGAGCACACAGTCGTCGACGTCAACGTCGATGGGTGCTCCAGGGGGGGCTGGAGGACGTGGATGGTTGGAAGTGGAAGACCCTAGCATCATCCAGCTCTACAGGACTGGCACTACCATGGTGAGGTGAGGGGCGGGAAGGACAAAGTTGGGCGTGTGATCGGTGCCTAAAAGGTAGGTCCACTTACGTGCCCTATATGGCCCGATGATGTGCATGTGCTCAAGCACAGTCAAAGTCAATCGCATGGGGCCAGGGGGTCACTAGACCATCAAGGAGATCTATGACCAGCATCCGTGCAAAGATGGTGAAAAATCCACCGCAGCGGATATCGGTGGCATAACGGGTGTGGGCAGTCAGAAGAAGGTGGTAACACAGCCAGTGGGCTGTGTCAGAAAGGGTGAATGGGTGGAGGGAGCTGTCCCTGTAGTAGCGCAAAGGTCGGGTCATTCCCATAAGATGGAAAAGCTCGGGTAGGGAAATGGTGCCGACCTCTGGCCTGCAAAAAATGGTGGTGGCGAGGTGGCGCTGCACGTAGCAAAGACAAGGATGCACGATGCATGATGCATGATGCCTTCGCTCAGCTGGGGCAGTAATGGTCCAGACCAGAAATGCAATGCCAGAAAGCAGAGGCATCGAACAAGGCTAGGTCGTAGTCTGGGGAGAAGGCGGCGTGGGGGTCAGGGACATCCGAAAAGCGAAAGTGGGCATTGATCATAGCGTACGTGACCATGAAGTCATGGTCCAGCAGCCTGAAGCTAATTCCATCACCTACCTGGGTGCGGGCAATGGAACTCAACACCTCTAGAGTGAGGCGGGTGTAGGCGGTGGCGTGGGCTGCAAGGAGTCGGTCAAAACCGATGGTATGGTAGAGCCAGTGGACTCCCTACAGGAGTCCAAGGTGTCGAAGGGCGGGAAGGTCGATGAACTGTGTGGGAATGATCCTCCGCTGCGACAGCGCAATGAAGCGGTCACAGTGTGCGTCGTCACTGAAGGTAATGCTAAATGTCCGCACATGTGGCAGCAAACAGCGGGGGGGGAGGGTGGTGGGGGAGGAGCAGTAGTGGGTATGGGGGTAGAAGTGGCAGGGATCTGTGTGTGATGCAGGGGAGAAGAGTCGGACGCGGACGATGGATCACCCACGTACTCCTCCTCGGTGGTGGGTGTAGTGGCACGGCGAGTGCCGCGTGATGGTCGAGAAGAGGATGTGTCAGTGGCCTTCCTCTTCCCGCGACATGGAGGTATGAGACCCCCCTTAGTGCGAGGCATCATGAAAAAAGTAGACTGAAGTGTCGAAAAAAATAAAGAGTGTATATAGTGTACCAACACAACGATCACGACGAGAATGATGTGAGCAGGAACGTGACTGCTACAGATTAGAGGTCTCCCCGAGATGCTTTGGGACGTGTCCTCCTCTGTAGGCGAAACGTACCTGAAATAGTAGAAAATATAATGTCAGTGGATGAAATGAAAAGTAAGTAGGGGGATGTGTGCCGTTGCTCGATCGAGTACAATCGTTGCTCGGTCGAGTAACATAGGGGGCATGGTTGGTGTGCTAAGGGTTGCTCGACCGAGCAGCAGTAGTGCTTGGTCGAGTAGATCGAATGGGTTGGTCGATGTCTTGACCGAGCACTAATTGTGCTCGGTCAAGTAGTTTCGATGGGGAGTTGGGTGTCTAATTGCTCGGTCGAGCACCATTCGTGCTCGGTCGAGCAGATGGGGTTGCCCTATGGGGTGTGGGGACTGGAGGAACGGCGGGCTGTTTCGAGAGGAGAGGGGGGGTAGGGGAGGGGGTGTTTCAAGGGAGGGTAGGGGCGAGGTTTTTTTGGGGGCACCGCCGGTAATGGGTGGTGCCGGCGGCATTGTTCCGGTGATTCGAACGGGGGAAAGGATATAAGGGGAGCAAGAGAGAGAGAGAGAGAGAGAGAGAGAGAGAGAGAGAGAGAGAGAGAGAGAGAGAGAGAGAGAGAGAGAGATGGCTGACCGGAACGGTGGCGCGGACGGCGATGCGGACGACGGAGGGGAAGGCGTCGTCGGCGGTACGGGTCGAGTAGGAGAGATGGCTGGGTGCTCGGGCAAGGAGATTTGGGAGAGTGAAAAAAAGTTTATGGCTTAATGAAGTCGATTTGGGTTTTGATAACCCGACTCGATCGGAATGTGGGCCCCGCAAGATTGGGGTAACGCTACTCGACCGAGCAGCGTAACTGCTCGGTCGAGTCATAAAAATAAGTTGAAGCTGAGTTTTAGAATACTCCCTCAATTACTCGGTCGAGTAGGGTCAACTCGGTCGAGTAACCAATTCGTCGTTGTTTCCCAGTTTCTCCCTTGCTTGGTCGAGTAGATGGGTACTCGGTCGAGTAGATGAGTACTCGGTCGAGTAGGCATCTACTCGACCGAGTTGATACTACTCGGGTCGTGTAGGCAGAACGTCGTTTTTCCAATATTTCCACGTGCCTTCCTCAGCTCGATCGAGCAAATGGATACTAGGTCGAGTAAGGGACTACTCGACCAAGTAGAGGCTACTCGGGCCGTGTAGACAGAACGACGTTTTCCTTTACTTTTCATGTGCCCTGCACTACACGACCAAGTATATGGATGCTCGGTCGAGTCATCTGTGACTCTTTTCCCTTAGCTCGCTCTTCTATCAGCTGCTCTCCTTCCAGCTCCCTTTAATTCAAAACATCGATTTGGGCGCTCCCCTTAAAGTTCAACCTGTAGAAAGGAAGAACCTATCAGATTTTTATAGTTTTGCATTTTTAAGGAATATAAAGTGTTTTCATTTGGTTTTCTGGGATAGATAAAGAAAAACAAAAACTGAAAAAGAAGATCTAAGATATAAAAAGTCGGGTTGCCTCCCGATAAGCGCCCATTTTGAGTCATGAGCTCGACTCCCTCAAGTTCTTCTGTTGTTTGGTGCATAAGAGATGTGTGCATCACTCTTGCCAACGATACCGTGTCGCGGTATTTGGCATGCTTCTTCTCCATGGTTTTCCTCGGCGACGTGACTGATGGCTTCCGGCTTCTTGTAGTGCAAAGAGTTGTATGTGGGCTCCTCATCAAGTACACGAAGATAGGTGGTGACCGCCTTGTTGCAAATGGGGTCGCCATCGTCCTCAATACTTGTTCTCATCAGGTCCTTCATGACCCCCTCAGCGATATAATCCCCTATGGCATCATCTTCTAAGAGCTCCAGATAACTAGCTCCTTCTTCTCGGACATGCTCCCACATAGAATTTTGCAACCGGAATTGGGCCTCTATATTACCCACATTCATTGATAGAGTCCCTTCACGAACATCAATCAGGACGCCGGCCGTCGCCATGAAAGGACGGCCGAGTATGAACTGGGAGCCCCCTCCCTCTGGCATATTCATTATAACAAAATCCACTGGCACACACAATCTGGGAGGTATTTGCAAAATGACGTCTCTGGCAATGCCACCGGATTCGTGACTGAGTGATCTGCCAGCTGTATTGACATGTTTGTGGGATCCAACTCAATTCCAGTTTGCATTCTTTCGAATATGGAGAGCGGCATCAAGCTGATGCTCTCTCCCAAGTCGATCAAAGCACGGTTGATAAGCGTACCTCCTATAGAACATGGGACCGTGTGAAGCTTCACGGATCCGGTAGCTTCCTTGGGAGATGGTTCTTTATGATGGAGGTAGAGTCCTCCATAAGCTTTATTTTCTCGTGCTTCCGCTTCCCAGTAATGAGGTCCTTCGGAAACTTCGCATAGATAGGAATTTCTGTAATGGCATCCATAAGGGGAGGTTGAGCTGGATGCCCTTCAGAAGTTCCGTGAACTTTGAATACTTCTTCTCCATTTTAGCTAAAGATAGCCTCTGTGGATACAGCGGAGGGGGTCGGCTTCCCTTATCCTTTGCGACATTCTTAGGAGATGGCTTACAGGAACTAGTTGCATCTTCCCTTGGGGCCGGTGTGACAGTGGGTATGGTGGAAGGCGAATCTGCCCTATCTCTGTTCATAGTAGGCTCATCTGTAGCCTCTTCATCATCATCGCCAATAGTGACATCCTCGATTGTAACTTGTTCTTTGTTTGTGACCGGCACCATCACAACGTCGGTTTTCTATCCTCCACGCGTGGTAACAGAGACCACGTCCTTAGCTTAAGCCCTCGGATTTCCCTTGATTCTTAAGTAATTGGGACATCTGACCCCTCAGCTCATCAAGCGACGTGTTTATGTTCTTGAATTGAGTAGACGTGTCTTGGTTGAACCTGACTTGTCCGCTCATGAACGTCTCTAAGGTGGTCTCCAGATTGGAACACGGCGGCGTTGGTGCATAGCCTTGCTGGGGCGGGCGACTATATTGGTAGCCCGATGGTTGATACGGTCCAGATGGCCTAAATCCGCTCTGCTGTTGATGTGGCAGCAATCTTTGTTGTTGTTGAGGAGTGGTGGCCTCTGAAACTGTGAAGGTTGCAGCCATCCACTTGGATTCCTGTAAGACAATCCGGGGCGGTTCCTCGCGGCCGGGTGTTGCTACTGATTTCACCCATCTCCTTGTACATACTACACCGAATCGGATGATTCGGTTCCGTCATAATGTCCCTCATTGGGAACGTAGCTTTGCTCTCCGTATTCCTCTGTAGGATGGTATGCTGGGACGCTGGTAGTCATTGGAATGGAATCTAACCGTTGCTCGATTCTAGCCACCTGCTTGCACAAAGTTTAGATGTGAGAATCGAGGTAGCTAACAGCTTTTACCTCAGGGGTCCTGGTGACAATGGTGAGGTCCTCCCTCCACTGTTGGTTATTTGCTGCCATATGCTCAAGTGGATCGATGGCTTTCTCAGGCGATTTGTCCAGTAGGGCACCTTGTGCGGTGGCATCAATTATCATCTTCGTGCTGGGTTGCAGCCTGTTGTAGAAGCTTTGTACCAGATCCCGGGACTAGATCCCATGATGAGGACACTTATGCTGAAGGTCTTTAAAACTTTCCCATGCCTCGTAGAGAGATTCTTACAGAAGCTGCTTAAAATTAGATATAGCTCCTCTGGTCCGCACCGTCTTGGAGGGTGGGTAAAATTTGTCTACGGAGGCGAGCGCCAGTTGCTCACATGTAGTGAAGTGGTTGGACGGATGGGCTCGTAGCCAATATGAAGCTTATCTCTCAAAGTGAAGGGGAAAAGCCTTAGCTTAATGGCGTCTTCGCTCACGTCTTTGGCTTTAAATGTATCACACTTCTCCAAAAAAGTGTCGATGTGATGGTTTGGATTCTCGTGCGGATGCGCATGGAAGGGATCCTGCTGCATCAGATTTATGAGCACGGTCTTCAACATGAAGCTAGTTGTCGCCAGTTGCGGTCTCAAGATGGATGAATTGTTTCCGAAGCTCGGTTTCATATGGTCCCGGATGGACCCGGTGCGAGGTGGAGTGGAAATATTGTCTGCCATTTGATCAGAGAGTGTCTGACTCCTATTCGAGGCCCTGAGAGCTTTTTCTGTTTTCTCGATCTCAGGATCGAATAGCAATTCTTTATCAAAAGCCCCAAAGCGATTGATCATGCACAAGACAGCTCAGAGAAATACCATGAGTAGCAAGATAATAATTAAAAAAATGAAGAGGGTGGAAAGATAAAGAATGGTGAGAGTTGCTAGCAATTCTTCAAAATAAAAATAAACCGAGATACACCGTAACTGTCCCCCGGCAATGGCGCCAAAAACTTGACGCGCCCCGAACTTACACCTAAAATCCACCTAGCGGTGTCACAGTCGCTAAGTGTAGTATGGTTCCTAGATGTCAGCTCTGGGCTCTATCCGCAAGCGGACGATGTCAAATTATAGTATATAAGATTGTCGAATCCCACATGGACAGTGACAGTGTATTGGAGTCTCAGATTATTTTTAGATCTCAGAATGAGATAGCAGTCGGTTTGATAAGATTAGTTGTGATGATAGTGTTGGTTTGATATAAAGAGAAGCTAGGGCCTTAGGGATCACCGCTAAGACCGTCGGAGGTTGATGTAAGAACGGGATTCTTACGTTGCATGGGGTTTAGGGGGTTGATCTCTTAGCTCATACCACTCTCGTGGGTTATAGCTTCGAGGTATTTTTGATGGCTCTCATTGACGCAATGGCGGTAGCCGTCAATATAGTGATATAGTTCGTCGGTGGATCCCCTCAAGGCACAAGCCGGGTATGGTCACGAGCCTTGGTTGAATCCACTAATTCCTTATTTAAATCTCAAAGATACTCCTTAAGCTCATCAATTCCACCGACAGTGGGCATGATCTCAGTACGAGTTCTCCTAGGGATCTTGATGGATCGACCGAAATACTTCTCCTTTGTTCCCAATACAACCTAGAAATCCAGATCTACATCTCTTTCCCAGAGTCTTAGGGCTAACTCATCAGCCCTAGGGAAATCAACTCATTAATAGTGATTACGACAAATAAAAACATAGTTTATACCGTAGAAAACATCATATCAATAAAGTCAAGCGAGGGATTAAGATCATACGTACCGCAAATGAGAAAGAGCAATAGCCAATAGAGATCAAAGAATTCCCGCAAGTTCCAAGAAAAAAGAATAATAAAAACTTAATTTTCCCCAAAAACAATTCAATTCTCAAAACCTAGATCTAGATCTACAATAGTTTTCGATCTCCCCTCCTAAGCTAAAAAATAATCTCCTCCAAGCTCTCCTCAACGTCAGTCAAAAAATACCCTCTAATACATCCCGGGGCCCCCCACGAAATCTTCAAAATCTGGAGTTTGGGGGCCCACGTGTCGTCGACCGTGTCGACTACTCGGTCAAGTAGACACCTGCTCGGTCGAGCAGACGCCTTAGCTGCTCTTGGCTGGGTGAAGGGGTCTGGGCGACTCGGTCGAGCAACCCGCCGACTCAGTCGAGCTGTTAGTGGATCGGGGCTCCTTCAAAAGTGTCGCTCTGCCTACTCGGCCCGAGTAGGCCTTGCTCGATCGAGTAGCCTGCTGGCTCGGTCGAGTAAGTCCTGCTCGGTCGAGCAGGATGTTGATGGGATGGAGCTTTGAAAATAGAAACAACTCGACCGTGTCACCACGCTACTTGGTCGAGTAGGATGCGCTTCTGCTAGGCTCGTGTATCAGCTCGACCGAGCAGCCTATGCTGCTGGATGCTCGGTCGAGTCGCTTGGGAAAGATCTATAATGACTTCTTTCTCCTGCTAGCTTCTCCTCTTCTCCTCCAATCTACTTCCAAACCTCGACGAACTCCTGTAGAGTCTTGCCAACGGACTCATGGATGTGCTGAATGTGTCCATATCCAAAAGTGGTTTCGAATCGCTCCAAAATCTCTGAAAATCCACAAAACTCTACGAAACTCGAATATAGCGTTAGAATTGCAGTATCATAAGAGACTGTGGGATTTGGAAGCGGATGCGACATGAAATGCAATAAAATGATGCTATGAAAAGATAGAAAATATGGACATATCAATTACTCAATTGCTCTGCTAAATGTTACTTCCATGATAACTCGATCACTTATCCATTTCAAGGTATGAAAATCGGGGAATAAAACTATTAAGCACATATGGGGTGCACCAAAGGTGATTGCTAATTGGGTTCTTCTCCTAATTAAAGCTCATGAATCACTCTCACATCCATTGCAAGGTATGTGAGAGTAGTGCATGTAGGTTGTGTTGCGCGTCACACAACCACCGTTCTGGGGCCCCTTTAGGGTAATGCACGATTCAATAAACATGTTACAACCCAATTAACAATTTGGGTTATCCGGGTGAATTAAACTTCTAAATTACAAAATATGGATTGAAGGGGTCTTGCTTTCATTTCAAGATATGCAATACCCATTGGATACATAGATGCAACAATTACGAAGCACCACCGTTCTGCGGATCCTCCATGGATAGTATCAAATCCAATTAATCATGAGTTTAATTCACCCAACAACATGGATTAACAAGGGGTGCTGGAAATTAACATTAGCAAGGCAATCAAGACATACTACATCAATCCAAAACATCCACACAATGAATCTAGCCTAGCATATTAAGAATAGAATCAACATTCATAAAAATAGACATAGTTCATTGTAACGAATGAAAGCAAATGTGTATTTGAAAGAGAGTTGGAGATTTGTCACCAAATACAAGCTTCCTCAATCAGCAATCAATCTCAGCAACAGTAAAAACGAAATCAGAAAGCTCCAAACTCTCCAAAACCCTAAGCCCCTTCTTAAGGAAGAAGATGACCTAAAAATAGCAAAAGATTAAGTTCTATTTAGTTCTATATCTATTACATCTGAATAGTAATATTTTATACCCTCTAGGGGTTACATCTCATCCATCCAAATTATCGTCCAATGATTTACAGCAACTGGAGACAAATCAGGTTAAGAAAAACCCGTTTCTCGTAACCCAGACTGCGGACGAAAAACCCCGATCAGTCGATTGTCGAACAAATGACAGTCGACTGATGACATGCAACTCTTATTGCTTCCAAAGGGGGACAAGCGACTGTCTTAAAATACCACAGTCGCATGTATGATCCACAGGCCACTGTCTTTTATTCTTCAGTCGCATACTGCAGAAATGTCAAAATAACAGAGAGTTGGCTCTTTTTGCTCCCTTAGGAACCTGAAATATCAGTCGACTGATACGAAGATGACAAGTCACTGTATAATATTACAGTCGATTGTCAATCCTCTTGCAGGCAACTGTTAGTTGACTTCAGCTTCCCCTGCTCCAGTTCCTTAAAGACAGGCGACTGCTATTGTTTGGGCAGTCGACTGTTGGTTTGCCGTGGCGACTATCAATCCATCTTCTGGCGCCTGTTTTGTACTCCTCTTCTTGAGTTGATTTGGTCCCCCCTTCGGGACACCTGATAATCCAGAAAAATGCCTATAAATATAATAGACATTTTATAATGCTTCGGGAAGTAAAATTGTGCCAAAATAAAATTATATGCTCACAAATGATGAATTAATGTAAATGTAGTTAAAAGAGCATGATTCCAAGGATTGTGTTCACGAGAGGAGATGATTATGGAGCTAAAATATGCAATATTAAACCATAATCACCCGCCTACCAACCTCTGCCATGTTATTGGTCCGCACATCATTCATGATGGGAAGGAGCTCATCCATCTGGTATTTGCAGATGGCCTCCGCCTTTATGGCCTCAGGATCGATCTTCTTCAGCTCCGCCACCTGACGCGCGAGCTCGCCGATCTCCTGCCCCTTTGCCTCCACCTCCACGGTATGGGCGCTCTTCAAAGCGACCCTTCGGGCCTCCGCCTCCTAAAGCTGACTTGCCAGCTCCTCTGAGATTTTGTACTGCTTTTCCATCTCCCCTTCTAGGTCGCATAGAACCCGCGGTTGTCTTCCAACTTCTCATCACTGTTCCGCAGCCGCTCGACGACCTCCTTGAGTTTGGCTTCCCTCTTTCGCAGCTCATCGGTGGTCGCCTTAAGCTCCGCCTTCTTTCACCCGATGGTCTCCTTGAGCATGGCCACATTAGTGTGGCACTGCAAGGACGTCATCGCCGCCATAGCCTATAAAAGGAACAAAATATATGAGCCCGCATGAAAGAATACATACCAACAACATGAGTAGGGGAGAGCAACAAACCTGCATGATGTGCCAAATTGTCGTACCGCAGAGGCCCTCGGCATCAACATTGTACAGAGACTCCCAGTCCCTGAGCAACAGACTCTTCTCTGCCAGACGGGTCGCAACCACGGCATCCTCAAACAACGATTCATGGGCACCCACTGGGTAGCACGGCCCGGAAATCTCGATCTTCGGGATGGCCAGGACCTCGGCCTTCTTAGCTTTGAAGCAGGCGAGTGCCGCCTCACAACTTGGAGCCCCGGTGTCCTCACGTCCGGCTTCCCCTGCTCCCAAGAGGGGCTCCAAAGGGCCAATGCTCGACCCCTGTAGCTTTAACCTGGGACAGCAGGCCCTGGGGCATAGCAATCGTCAGATCGGCCACCGGCTCCTCGACAGCATCGAGGTCGGCTAAGCTGCCTGACGCGCCCTCGCTTGGATAGGAGGATGGAGCAGTTACTGTGGACTTCTTCTTCTTCGGTCTCTTGCTCCGCTCCTCCTCCTCCTTAGCCCGTGCAGTGGACGCCTCCTCCAGGCTCCGCTTCTGCCCGGCCTTCTTCAGCAAGCCCTTACACTCCCCACCTTACCTTTAACCTTGGCTGCCTGCTCCTTGAGCGCCAGCTCCTCGGTCGATGGCTTCTCCATGGACATCCTCATCAGTTCGTCCCTCGACAGACTCAAGGCCCACCTGCAAAAAGACTTTGATCAGGTGAGAAAATATGAAGAAGGTTGCTTTGATCGCGATACCTTTGGGCCAGATATAGAGGGCGATCTGGTGGTCCTTGACCAGCTTCGCATGTTTTCGAAGCTCCCGTGGGATCTCCATCAAGATCTTGGAGTTCTCCAGATCCTGCCCCTGCAGAGTCACCTCCTTGTTCGCTTGTGGGTTCAACTTTCCCCAATTTGACCGTAGAATCAAGTCTGCCGGTGTCAAGATGAAAACGAACTTCTCCTTCCACTCCCTAACTTTACTTGGCAAATCAAGGGCGAGATGCCGATCCTTCCTCGCACTGGCCTAATAATACACTTCTCTCCACTTTGCTTCGAAGAAATGCCAAAATAGCAGCAGAATCGGACTTATGCCACTGCCAAAGCAGAGAACAATGAAGCCGACCATGGTACTGATCGAGTTCGGCATCAATTGGAAGAGCGAAAGCTCGAGGAAGTTCAGCATGTACAGGAGGAAGGGGTGGAGTGGAAACCGAAGTCCGAGCTCGAAGGACGGAAAATAGACCCCGACTTCGTTGTCCCCGGGCAAACAGACCCGTTCATCGGAGGTGGGGAGGCAAACTTTATAGGGTATCCGGATATACAGAACGAATTTCGGCACGACTGATATGCTTAGTCTTATGTGCTATAGCCAGGATCTCCGCCGGAACTGCTGTTGTAACTACGCCGATGGTCGACCCTGAGCCCTTCTTTTTGGTTTTCTTGGAGACCATCGACGTCGAGGGGACGGCGGGGGCTGCTTTTTGCTCCTTCGGCCGAGACTCTGCCACGTCCACCAACATCGTCTGTTCCTCTGTCCCCTCGGAGCTAACATTCTCAAACTCGTCGAAGTGCTTCTCTGTGTGTTTATTAGAGGAAGAAGAGTCGGATGAAGTCATCTGATATAAATCAAAGAAAGTACCTAAGAAGAAGATCACCAGAGCTCCAATGAAGCGTCGATTGGTAGTAAGAGCTCGAAGACGAAGAACAAAAGGAGTTTTTTGAAATTTGAAAGCCGGAGCCCTCAACCGTTTTCCCCCTCTCTCTATTTTGTAGAGGGCATCGGCCAATCTCGACCATTGAAGGTGGTCCACGTGGCAAGATCTGAAGCGAAGCTATCGCCTCTGCTTCTCCCCAAAGCCATACGCGACACATGTCATGCTCCGAGTGGTGGGGCTCCTCGATATCTCCCCGTTGCCGATCGTCATAATGACTTTAGAGATTCACTGGTCATCTCGTATTAAATGCCACAGCTTTTAGCCAAATAGAGCAGAGCGCGTCATCCTAGCCGATCCAGACTTCTCATTTCGAACTCGAATGATGGGGGCAATTGTTACGACCTTAAGATCAGCCCATTCGATCTAGGCATGTATGATCGAAGCCCAAGTCATGGCCCATCGAATCTCCACAATGAGACCTAGTTCGCCAAGGCTTGGATAAGCTCGCCGTGGCTCAGAGCAGTACACACCTGCAGCATGGCGAACTAGTCAACCGAACCAAAGAGAAGAGCCCTCCAGCTGATCACACACGATCTACACCAGCTCATCCCAAAGGTAGCTCGCCCCAGAGGCAGATCGCCTACCTCCCTACCCAGAAGCAGTCCGCCCAATGAGGAAGGCGACCTGCCACTAGTATCACTGCCAATTTCACTACAGACAAGTCTGACAAAAGCGCACCTGGCCGCTTCGCCGCCTGACAGCCGGCCAAAAGCGCCCATGGCTGTTTTGCTGCCTGATAACCTGTCGAAAGTGCCCATGGCTATTTTACCACTAGACAGCCTAACATAAGTGCGCCTGACATTTACAGCTCTAACAAAAACACGCCTGACACCTTCGGTCGAACAGCTAGCTCAGCTAAAGCAACTGACTCCAACAGCCTATAAATATCCCCTCTCCTCCAACGAGAAAGGGGCTGGCTAATCTGTAAGAAATCCTAAAACATCTCCTTATATTCAAGGTCAAATATCCTCCACATATTCGCGCCTTCCACATTAGTTCGCCACGCAAGCGTCATCTGCCTCTAAGATCGCCCTGCATGTCCGACGTTCTCCAAGCAGTCACCAACTGACTTAAGCATCGGATAGGCTCTCGGTTGACAGCCAATCGAGCCTTTCTGACGAGTTGCTCCTCTCGCAGGAAGTTCGTCCCAACTACCAGCGGTCAAAGCGACCCATGGCGAACTACTCCACTAGACGGGCGACCTACTCCGATTGACGGGCAACCCTGAGATTTCCATCTACGAAGCATCTTCCAATGGGGATTAACCTCCTCTTCACCCCCAAAACTTGTAATCATTGTAACCATGATTCCCATTTCAATATAAATTCAGTGTAAGCGGATTTTACCCCGCAACAATATTATTTTTTGACATAATTTTTTCTTCTCTTATTTTTTCAGTTGAAGATGGCGATCTCCTGGATCAACCAGATATTTGTACGGGATTTTCTGAGCTCTGCTATTTTCCACTTTTTGGGAAGATATATATCATTTTATTAAATGATATGATATTTTGGCTTAATTTTGTCTTCTCTTATTTTTTTCAATTAAAGATGGTGACCTCCTGGTTCCAACGGACATTTTCGTGGATTTTTCTGAGCTCGGAGCTATTTTATACACTTCCTGGAAGATAATAATCATTATATTTAAATGATATGATTTTTATATTCTAATTTGTTCTTCTCTTATTTTTCTGTTGAAGATGGCGATCGCCCAGTTCCAACAGACATTTTTGCGGATTTTTCTGAGCTCCAAGTTAGTTTCTACATTTTATTAAAGATATGAATCTCTTATTAAATGACAAGATTTTTGTAGCCTAATTTTGTCTTCTCATATTTTTCAGTTCAATATGGCGATCTCTTGTTTACAACGGACATTTTTGAAGATTTTTCTTAGCTTTGGGCTTTTTTCTACATTTTCTGGAAGATATGAGTCTTTTTATTAAATGATATGATTTTTTGGCCTAATTTTGTCTTCTCTTTTTCAGTTGAATATTGCAATCTCCCAGTTTCAACGGACATTTGTGCAGATTTTTCTGAGCTCGGTGCTATTTTCTACATTTTATGGCAATATTTATCTTTTTATTAAATGATATGATTTTTGGCCTAAATTTGTCTTCTTTTATTTTTCAGTTGGTGATCTCCCAGTTCCAACGGACATTTTTATGGATTTTTCAGAGCTTTGATCTATTTTTCTACATTTTTTGTATGATTTGAATCTTTATATTAAATGATATAATTTTTATAACCTAATTTTGTCTTTTTTTATTCAGTAGAAGATGGCAATCTCCCGACTCCAACATATATTTTTATCGATTTTTCTGAGCTCGGTGCTATTTTCTACATCTTCGGGAAGTTATGGATATTTTTATTAAATGATGTGATTTTTTTGACCTAATTTTTTCTTCTCTTATTTTTTTAGATAAAGATGGCAATCTCCCGGTTTCAACGAACATTTTTGCGGATTTTTCTAAGCTTCGGTCTATTTTCTACATTTTCTTAAAGTTATGGATCTTATTATTAAATGATATGATGTTTATTGCCTAATGTTGTCTTCTCTTATTTTTAGTTGAAGATGTCGATCTTCCAAACTGACATTTTTGCGTATTTTTTAGCTCGGTGTTATTTTCTACATTTTATGGAAGATATAAAACGTCTTTTAAATAATACGATTTTTATAGCCTACGTTTGTATTATCATATTTTTTTCAGTAGAAGATAGCGATCTCCCGGTTTCAACAAACATTTTCGCAGATTTTTCTACATTTTCTAGAAGTTAGGTATTTTTTATGAAATGATATGAATTTTTGGCCTAATTTTGTCTTATCTTTTTTAATTTGAAGATGGCAATCTCCCGGTTCCAAAGGACCTTTGTTCGGATTTTTTTGAGCCTCTGGTTATTTTCTATATTTTTTGTATAATATGAAACTTCATATTAAATGGTATGATTTTTATACCCTAATTTGTCATCTCTTATTTTTTAGATGAAGATGGAGATGTCCCAGTTCTGACGAACATTTTTGCGGATTTTTGGGAGATCGGGGCTATTTTTATACATTTTCAAAAAGTTATGGATCTTTTTATTAAATGATATGATTTTGGGCCTAATGTTTTCTTCTTTTATTTTTCAATTGAAGATTGTGATCTCCCATTTCTAATGGACATTTTGCGTATTATTCTGACTTCGGGACTATTTTCTAAATTTTCTGTAAGATATATATCTTTTTACTAAATGATAATATTTTTGACCTAATTTTGTCTTCTCTTATTTTTCAGTTGAAGATGGCGATCTCCCAGTTCCAACGGATATTTTTGCTGATTTTTAGTAGCTCGGTGCTATTTTGTACATTTTTATAAATGATATGATTTTATAGTCTACGTTTGTCTTCTCTTATTTTTTTTAATTGAAGATGGCGATCTCTTAGTTCCAATGGAAATTTTTGCAGATTTTCCTTAACTTGAGTCTGTTGTTCTAATTTTCTAAAAGATATGGATCTTTTATGAAATGATATGATTTTTGGCCTAATTTCGTTGTCTTTATTATTCAAAAGATGATGACGATCTCCCGATTCCAACGAAAATTTTTGCAGATTTTTCCGAGCTCCGGGATATTTTCTACATTTTTTGTAAGATATGAATCTTTATATTAAATGATGTGATTTTTATTAGCCTAGTTTTGTCTACTCTTATTTTTCAGTTGTAGATGGCGATCTCCCAGTTCCAGTAAAAATTTTTGCGGATTTTTCGAAGTCCGGTGCTATTTTTTATATTTTATGAAAGATATGAATTTTTTATTAAAAGAAAAGATTTTTATATCCTATGTTTTTCTTCGCTTAATTTTTCAGATGAATATTACGATCTACCGGTTCCAGGGGACATTTTTACTGATTTTTGTTAGATTGGGGCTATTTTTCTTCATTTATGGAAGATATGGATCATTTTATTAAATGATATGATTTTTGTCGAAAAGTTATCGTCTCTTATTTTTTTAGTTGAAGATGGCGTTCTCACGGTTGCAGCATCGATTTTTGCAGATTTTTTTTGACCTCGAGTCTATTTTTTATATTTTCTTGAAGATACAAATCTTTTAATTAAATCATATGATTTTTAAGCCCAATTTATTCTTCTCTAATTTTGTAGATGAAGATGGCAATATCCCAGTTCCAACGGAAATTTTCGCGTATTTTTCTTAGCTTCGGGATAATTTCTAAATTTTCTGTAATATATGAATCTTTATATTAAATGATGTGATTTTTGTGACCTAATTTGGTCATCTTTGATTTTTAAGATGAAGATGTCGCTCTCCTGGTTCCAACGATTATTTTGCGGATTTTTCTAAACACGGAATTATTTTCTACAGTTTATTGAAGATATGGATCTTTTTATTTAATGATATGATTTTTATGGACCAAGTTTGTCTTCTCTTATTTTTCACTTGAATATGGCGATCTCCCGAGTCCAACAGAAATTTTTAGGAAATTTTTTGAGCTTCGTGATATTTTCTACATTTTCTGTAAGATATGGATTTTTTATTAAATGATATGATTTTTTTGGACAAATTTTGTCTTCTTTTATTTTTTAGATGAAGATAGCGATCTCCCGGTTCCAAGGACATTTTCATATATTTTTCTGAGCTTCGGGCTATTTTCTAACTTTTCTCTAAGATATGAATCTTCAGATTAAATTATATGATTTTATGGCCTAATTTTTTCATCTCTGATTTTTAAGTTGAAGATGTCAATCTCTCGGTTCCAACGGCTATTTTTGCGGATTTTTCTAAACACAGCACTATTTTCTACAGTTTATTGAAGATATTGATCTTTTTCTTTAATGATATGATTTCTATGGACTAAGTTTGTCTTCTCTTATTTTTCACTTGAATATGGCGATATCCCGGTTCCAACAGAACTTTTTGGGGAATTTTCTGAGCTTTTTGCTATTTTCTACATTTTCTGTAAGATATGGATCTATATATTAAATGTGATGATTTTATGGCCAAATTTTGTCTTCTCTTATTTTTACAGTTGAAGATGGTGATCTCTCGTTTCCAACGAAAATTTTTGCGTATTTTTCTGAGCTCGAGGCTATTTTCTATATTTTCTGGAATATAAGTATCTTTATATTTTTTGATATGATTTTTGTTGCCTAAGTTTGTCTTCTCTTATTTTCCAGTTGATGATGGCAATCTTTTTGTTAAATGATGTGATTTTTTGGCATTATCTTGTCTTCTCTTATATTGCAGTTTAAGATGGCATTCTCCCGGTTACAACAGACATTTTTTGCGAATTTTTGACATCGATGTTATTTTCTCTATTTTTGGAAGATATGGATCTTTTTAATAAAAAAATGATTTTTTGGCCTAAATTTGTCTTCTCATATTTTTCAGATGAAGATGGCGATCTCCATGTTCCAACTGACATTTTCGCAGATTTTTAAGTTCGGATCAATGTTTCTACATTTTATGGAAGATTTGAACCAATTTATTAAATGATTTGATTTTTGGCCTAATTTTGTCTTCTCTTATTTTTTTTCGTTGAATATGGCGTTCTCTCAGCTCTGATGGATATTTTTATGGAATTTTTTAACCAACAGGCTATTTTCTACATTATATGGATCTTTTTATATTAAATTTAATTTTTAAGCGTAATTTTACCTTCTCTTATTTTTTTAGATATATATGGCGATCTCCTTGTTCCAACGGACATTTTTGCGATTTTTTCTTAGCCACTGGCCATTTTTTAAATTTTCTGTAAGATATGTATCTTTAAATTAAAAGATATGATTTTCTAGCCTAATTTTGTCATCTCTTATTTTTCAGTTGAAGATGGTGATCACCCGGTTCAAACAGACATTTTTGCAGATTTTACTTAGCTCGAAGCTATGTTCTGTATTTCCTGGAAGATATGCATCTTTTAGTTAAATGATATAATTTTTGCCTAGTTTTGTCTTCTCTTATTTTTCAATTGAAGATAATGATCTCTCTGTTCTAACGGAGATTTTATGGATTTTTAAGCTCGGGGATATTTTCTGTATTTTCTGGAAGATATGGATCATTTTATTAAATGATATCTTTTTGGCCTAATTTTATCTTCTCTTATTGTTTAGTTGAAGGTGGCCATCTTCATGTTCCAATGAGTATTTTTGGGGATTTTTCTGTGCTCGGGGTTATTTTCTATACTTTATTGAAGATATGAATCTTTTTATTAATGATATAATTTTTAGCCTAATTATATCTTCTCTTATTTTTTTAGTTGAAGATGGCGATCTCCTGGTTCCAACAGACATTTTTGTCGATTTTTCTGAGCTTGGTACTATTTTTCTACATTTTCGTGAAGTTATGAATCTTTTTATTAAATGATATGATTATTTGGATTAAATTTGTCTTATCCTATTTTTCAGTTGAAGATCGCAATCTTCCGATTCCTACGGACATTTTTGGCAGATTATTCAGACATCGGGGCTATTTTCTAAATTTTCTTGAAGATATGGTTATTTTTATTAAATGCTATGATTTTTGGCCTAAATTTGTCTACTCTTATTTTTTAGTTAAAGATGGTGATCTTCCGTTTCCAACGAAATTTTTTGCAGATTTTTCGAAGCTCGGTGCTATTTTCTACATTGTATGGAAGATATGAATTTTTGTATTAAATGATATGATTTTTATATCCTATGTTTTTCTTCTCTTATTTTTTTCAATTGAATATTGCGATCTACTAGTTCCAGCGAACATTTTTGCTGATTTTGTTAGCTTGGGGCAATTTTTCTTCATTTTATGAAAGATATGTATCATTTTATTAAATGATGATTTTTTGGCCTAATGTTGTCTCCTCTTTTTTTAGTTGAAGATGGCATTCTCACGGTTCCACCGGAGATTTTTGTGGATTTTTTGACCTTGAGGCTATTTTCTACATTTTCTGGAAGATAAGGATCTTTTTATTAAATAATATGATTTTTTGGCCTAATAGAAGAATATGGCGATCTCCATGTACCATTGAGATTTTTGCAGATTTTTCCGAGCTCCGAGCTATTTTCTATATTTTCTATAAGGATCTTTAGGTTAAATGATATGATTTTTATATCTTACTTGTGTTCTCTCTTATTTTTCAGTTGCAAATAGCGATCTCCCGGTTCCAATGGACATTTTTGCAGTTTTTTCTGAGCTTGGGGCTATTTTCTACATTTTGTAGAAGATATAGCTCTTTTTATTGAATGATATGATTTTTAGCCTAATTTTGTCTTCTCTATTTTTCACTTGAAGATGTCAATCTCCCGCTTCCAAGGACATTTTTGCAGATATTTCTAGGCTTGGGACTATTTTTCTACATTTTTGGAAAGCTATGTATCTTTTTATTAAATGATATGATTTTTTGCCCTAATTTTGTATCTCTTTTTTAGTTGAAGATGACGATCTCCCATTTCCAACAAACATTTGTGCGGATTTTTCTAAGATCCAAACTAGTTACTAAATTTTCCGGAAGAAATGTATTTTTACATTAAGTGATATGATTTTTATAGTCTAATTTTGTCTTTTCTTATTTTTCAGTTGAAGATGGTGATTTCCCGATTCCAACGGATATTTTTGTGGCTGTTTCTGAGCTCGGGACAATTTTTCTACATTTTCGGAAGTTATAGATCTTTTTATTAAATGAAATGCTTTTTAGGCCTAATTTTGTCTTCTCTTATTTTTTTTCATTGAAGATGGTGATCGCTAGGTTCCAACTGACGTTTTTGCAGATTTTTCTAAGCTTCGAGCTATTTTCTAAATTTTGAGTGATATATGAATCTTTAAGTTAAATGATATAATTTTTATTGACTAATTTTGTTTTCTCAGATTTTTTTAGTTGAAGATGTCGATCTCCCTGATCTTAACAGCCTTTTTTGCGGATTTTTCTAAACTCGGAACTTTTTTCTACAGTTTATTGAAGATATGGATCTTTTTATTAAATGATATGATTTTTATAGATTAAGTTATTCTTCTCTTATTTTTCAATTGATTATGGCAATCTCCCGGTTCCAGCAAAAATTTTTGCGGAATTTTTTGAGCTCTAAATAATTTTCTACATTTTCTATAAAATATGGATCTTTATATTAAATGATATGATTTTTATGGCCTAATTTTCTTTTCTCTTATTTTTAAGATGAATATGGCAGTCTCTCGGTTCCAACAAACATTTTTGCAGATTTTTTGAGCTCTGTGATTTTCTACATTTCCCGTAAGATAAGGATCTTTTTATTAAATGATATTATTTTTATGGCCTAATTTTTCTCATATTTTTCGGCTGAATATGGCGATCTCCCGTTTCTAATTGAAATTTTTGCGTGTTTTTCTGACGACGAGGCTATTTTCTATATTTTCTGGAAGATAAGGATCTTTATATTAATTGATATAATTTTTGTTGCCTAATTTTGTCTTATCTTATTTTACGTTTGATGATGGCGATCTTTTTATTAAATGAAATGATTTCTTGGCCTTATTTTATCTTCGCTTATATTTCGGTTGAAGATCACGATCTCCCGGTTCCAACGGACATCTGTGTGGATTTTTCTGAGCTCCGTGCTATTTTCCACTTTTTTTGGAAGATATGGATCGCTTTATTAAATGATATGATGTTTTGGCCTAATTTTGTCTTCTCTTATATTTTGGTTGAAGATGGCGTTCTCTCGGTTCTAGCGGAAATTTTTGCGAATTTTTCTGATCTTGGGGCTATTTTGTACACTTTATGGAAGATAAGAATCTTTATATTAAATGATATGATTTTTATAGCCTAATGTTGTCTTCTCTTATTTTTAAGTTAAAGATGGCGATCTTCCAGTTCCAACAGACATTTTTGCGTATTTTTTGGGCTTGGTGCAATTTTCAACATTTTATGGAAGATATATCACTTTTTATTAAATAATGCAATTTTTATAGCCTACGTTTGTGTTCTCTTATTTTTTTTCAGTTGAAGCTGGCGATCTCCTAGTTCCAATGGACATTTGTGCAGAATTGTTTTGTACTCAGGGCTATTTTTATATTTTTTATATAATATGAATCTTTATATTAAATGATATGATTTTTATAACCTAATTTGTCATCTCTTATTTTTTTCAGTTGAAGATGGCGATCTCCATGTTCCAAGGGACATTTTTGCAGATTTTTCCAACTCGTGGCTATTTTCTACATTTTGAAAACTTATGGATCGTTTATTAAATGATATAATTTTTTGTCCTAATTTTGTTTTCTTTTATTTTTTTATTTGAAGATTGAGATCTCCCGTTTCTAACAGACATTTTGCGTATTATTCTGACCTCGGGACTATTTTCAAAATTTTCTGGAAGATATGTATCTTTTTATTAAATGATAATATTTTTGGCCTAATTTTGTCTTCCTTTATTTTTCAGTTGAAGATGGGGATCTCTCTGTTCCAACGGATTTTATAAGGTCGGTGCTATTTTCTACATTTTTATAAATGATCTGATTTTTATAGCCTACGTTTGTCTTCTCTTATTTTTTTCAGATGAAGATGGCGATCTCCCGGTTCCAATGGACATTTTTGCTGATTTTTTAGCTTGAGTCTGTTGTTCTACATTTTTAGAAAGATATGGATCTTTTTATGACATGATATGATTTTTG
>CM061136.1:69924753-69970506 GCA_030789695.1 Scilla litardierei
TCTAAAAATGTAGAACAACAGACTCAAGCTAAAAAATCAGTAAAAATGTCCATTGGAACCGGGAGATCGCCATCTTCATCTGAAAAAAATAAGAGAAGACAAACGTAGGCTATAAAAATCAGATCATTTATAAAAATGTAGAAAATAGCACCGACCTTATAAAATCCGTTGGAACAGAGAGATCCCCATCTTCAACTGAAAAATAAAGGAAGACAAAATTAGGCCAAAAATATTATCATTTAATAAAAAGATACATATCTTCCAGAAAATTTTGAAAATAGTCCCGAGGTCAGAATAATACGCAAAATGTCTGTTAGAAACGGGAGATCTCAATCTTCAAATAAAAAATAAAAGAAAAAAAATTAGGACAAAAATTATATCATTTAATAAACGATCCATAAGTTTTCAAAATGTAGAAAATAGCCACGAGTTAGAAAAATCTGCAAAAATGTCCCTTGGAACATGGAGATCGCCATCTTCAACTGAAAAAAATAAGAGATGACAAATTAGGTTATAAAAATCATATCATTAAATATAAAGATTCATATTATATAAAAAATATAAAAATAGCCCTGAGTACAAAACAATTCTGCACAAATGTCCATTGGAACTAGGAGATCGCCAGCTTCAACTGAAAAAAATAAGAGAACACAAACGTAGGCTATAAAAATCGCATTATTTAATAAAAAGTGATATATCTTCCATAAAATGTTGAAAATTGCACCAAGCCCAAAAAATACGCAAAAATGTCTGTTGGAGCCGGAAGATCGCCATCTTTAACTTAAAAATAAGAGAAGACAACATTAGGCTATAAAAATCATATCATTTAATATAAAGATTCTTATCTTCCATAAAGTGTACAAAATAGCCCCAAGATCAGAAAAATTCGCAAAAATTTCCGCTAGAACCGAGAGAACGCCATCTTCAACCAAAATATAAGAGAAGACAAAATTAGGCCAAAACATCATATCATTTAATAAAGCGATCCATATCTTCCAAAAAAGTGGAAAATAGCACGGAGCTCAGAAAAATCCACACAGATGTCCGTTGGAACCGGGAGATCGTGATCTTCAACCGAAATATAAGCGAAGATAAAATAAGGCCAAGAAATCATTTCATTTAATAAAAAGATCGCCATCATCAAACGTAAAATAAGATAAGACAAAATTAGGCAACAAAAATTATATCAATTAATATAAAGATCCTTATCTTCCAGAAAATATAGAAAATAGCCTCGTCGTCAGAAAAACACGCAAAAATTTCAATTGGAAAAGGGAGATCGCCATATTCAGCTGAAAAATATGAGAAAAAATTAGGCCATAAAAATAATATCATTTAATAAAAAGATCCATATCTTACGGGAAATGTAGAAAATCACAGAGCTCAAAAAAATCTGTAAAAATGTTTGTTGGAACCGAGAGACTGCCATATTCATCTTAAAAATAAGAGAAAAGAAAATTAGGCCATAAAAATCATATCATTTAATATAAAGATCCATATTTTATAGAAAATGTAGAAAATTATTTAGAGCTCAAAAAATTCCGCAAAAATTTTTACTGGAACCGGGAGATTGCCATATTCAATTGAAAAATAAGAGAAGAATAACTTAATCTATAAAAATCATATCATTTAATAAAAAGATCCATATCTTCAATAAACTGTAGAAAAAAGTTCCGAGTTTAGAAAAATCCGCAAAAAAGGCTGTTAAGATCAGGGAGATCGACATCTTCAACTAAAAAAATCTGAGAAAACAAAATTAGTCAATAAAAATTATATCATTTAACTTAAAGATTCATATATCACTAAAAATTTAGAAAATAGCTCGAAGCTTAGAAAAATCTGCAAAAACGTCAGTTGGAACCTAGCGATCACCATCTTCAATGAAAAAAAATAAGAGAAGACAAAATTAGGCCTAAAAAGCATTTCATTTAATAAAAAGATCTATAACTTCCCGAAAATGTAGAAAAATTGTCTCGAGCTCAGAAACAGCCACAAAAATATCCGTTGGAATCGGGAAATCGCCATCTTCAACTGAAAAATAAGAAAAGACAAAATTAGACTATAAAAATCATATCACTTAATGTAAAAATACATTTCTTCCGGAAAATTTAGTAACTAGTTTGGATCTTAGAAAAATCCGCACAAATGTTTGTTGGAAATGGGAGATCGTCATCTTCAACTAAAAAAGAGATACAAAATTAGGGCAAAAAATCATATCATTTAATAAAAAGATACATAGCTTTTCAAAAATGTAGAAAAATAGTCCCAAGCCTAGAAATATCTGCAAAAATGTCCTTGGAAGCGGGAGATTGACATCTTCAAGTGAAAAATAGAGAAGACAAAATTAGGCTAAAATCATATCATTCAATAAAAAGAGCTATATCTTCTACAAAATGTAGAAAATAGCCCCAAGCTCAGAAAAAACTGCAAAAATGTCCATTGGAACCGGGAGATCGCTATTTGCAACTGAAAAATAAGAGAGAACACAAGTAGGATATAAAAATCATATCATTTAACCTAAAGATCCTTATAGAAAATATAGAAAATAGCTTGGAGCTCGGAAAAATCTGCAAAAATCTCAATGGTACATGGAGATCGCCATATTCTTCTATTAGGCCAAAAAATCATATTATTTAATAAAAAGATCCTTATCTTCCAGAAAATGTAGAAAATAGCCTCAAGGTCAAAAAATCCACAAAAATCTCCGGTGGAACCGTGAGAATGCCATCTTCAACTAAAAAAAGAGGAGACAACATTAGGCCAAAAAATCATCATTTAATAAAATGATACATATCTTTCATAAAATGAAGAAAAATTGCCCCAAGCTAACAAAATCAGTAAAAATGTTCGCTGGAACTAGTAGATCGCAATATTCAATTGAAAAAAATAAGAGAAGAAAAACATAGGATATAAAAATCATATCATTTAATACAAAAATTCATATCTTCCATACAATGTAGAAAATAGCACCGAGCTTCGAAAAATCTGCAAAAAATTTCGTTGGAAACGGAAGATCACCATCTTTAACTAAAAAATAAGAGTAGACAAATTTAGGCCAAAAATCATATCATTTAATAAAAATAACCATATCTTCAAGAAAATTTAGAAAATAGCCCCGATGTCTGAATAATCTGCCAAAAATGTCCGTAGGAATCGGAAGATTGCGATCTTCAACTGAAAAATAGGATAAGACAAATTTAATCCAAATAATCATATCATTTAATAAAAAGATTCATAACTTCACGAAAATGTAGAAAAATAGTACCAAGCTCAGAAAAATCGACAAAAATGTCTGTTGGAACCAGGAGATCGCCATCTTCAACTAAAAAAATAAGAGAAGATATAATTAGGCTAAAAATTATATCATTAATAAAAAGATTCATATCTTCAATAAAGTATAGAAAATAACCCCGAGCACAGAAAAATCCCCAGAAATACTCATTGGAACATGAAGATGGCCACCTTCAACTAAACAATAAGAGAAGATAAAATTAGGCCAAAAAGATATCATTTAATAAAATGATCCATATCTTCCAGAAAATACAGAAAATATCCCCGAGCTTAAAAATCCACAAAATCTCCGTTAGAACAGAGAGATCATTATCTTCAATTGAAAAATAAGAGAAGACAAAACTAGGCAAAAATTATATCATTTAACTAAAAGATGCATATCTTCCAGGAAATACAGAAAATAGCTTCGAGCTAAGTAAAATCTGCAAAAATGTCTGTTTGAACCGGGTGATCACCATCTTCAACTGAAAAATAAGAGAGGACAAAATTAGGCTAGAAAATCATATCTTTTAATTTAAAGATACATATCTTACAGAAAATTTAAAAAATGGCCAGTGGCTAAGAAAAAATCGCAAAAATGTCCGTTGGAACAAGGAGATCGCCATATATATCTAAAAAAAAATAAGAGAAGGTAAAATTACGCTTAAAAATTAAATTTAATATAAAAAGATCCATATAATGTAGAAAATAGCCCGTTGGTTAAAAAATTCCATAAAAATATCCATCAGAGCTGAGAGAACGCCATATTCAACGAAAAAAAATAAGAGAAGACAAAATTAGGCCAAAAATCAAATCATTTAATAAATTGGTCCAAATCTTCCATAAAATGTAGAAACATTGATCCGAACTTAAAAATCTGCGAAAATGTCAGTTGGAACATGGAGATCGCCATCTTCATCTGAAAAATATGAGAAGACAAATTTAGGCCAAAAAATCATTTTTTATTAAAAAGATCCATATCTTCCAAAAATAGAGAAAATAACATCGATGTCAAAAATTCGCAAAAAATGTCTGTTGTAACCGGGAGAATGCCATCTTAAACTGCAATATAAGAGAAGACAAGATAATGCCAAAAAAATCACATCATTTAACAAAAAGATTGCCATCATCAACTGGAAAATAAGAGAAGACAAACTTAGGCAACAAAAATCATATCAAAAAATATAAAGATACTTATATTCCAGAAAATATAGAAAATAGCCTCGAGCTCAGAAAAATACGCAAAAATTTTCGTTGGAAACGAGAGATCACCATCTTCAACTGTAAAAATAAGAGAAGACAAAATTTGGCCATAAAATCATCACATTTAATATATAGATCCATATCTTACAGAAAATGTAGAAAATAGCAAAAAGCTCAGAAAATTCCCCAAAAAGTTTTGTTGGAACCGGGATATCGCCATATTCAAGTGAAAAATAAAAGAAGACAAACTTAGTCCATAGAAATCATATCATTAAAGAAAAAGATCTATATCTTCAATAAACTGTAGAAAATAGTGCTGTGTTTAGAAAAATCCGCAAAAATAGCCGTTGGAACCGAGAGATTGACATCTTCAACTTAAAAATCAGAGATGAAAAAATTAGGCCATAAAATCATATAATTTAATCTGAAGATTCATATCTTAGAGAAAAGTTAGAAAATAGCTCGAAGCTCAGAAAAATATGTGAAAATGTCCTTGGAACCGGGAGATCGCTATCTTCATCTAAAAAATAAAAGAAGACAAAATTTGTCCATAAAAATCATATCATTTAATAAAAAATCCATATCTTACAGAAAATGTAGAAAATATCACGAAGCTCAAAAAATTTCCTAAAAATTTCTGTTGGACTCGGGAGATCGCCATATTCAAGTGAAAAATAAGAGAAGACAAACTTGGTCCATAAAAATCATATCATTAAATAAAAAGATCCATATCTTCAATAAACTGTAGAAAATAATTCCGTGTTTAGAAAAATCCGCAAAATAATCGTTGGAACCAGGAGAGGGACATCTTCAACTTAAAAAATCAAAGATGACCAAATTAGGTCACAAAAATCACATCATTTAATATAAAGATTCATATATTACAGAAAATTTAGAAATTATCCCGAAGCTAAGAAAAATACGCGAAAATTTCCGTTGGAACTGTGATATTGCCATCTTCATCTACAAAATTAGAGAAGAATAAATTGGGCTTAAAAATCATATGATTTAATTAAAAGATTTGTATCTTCAAGAAAATATAAAAAATAGACTCGAGGTCAAAAAAATCTGCAAAAATCGATGCTGCAACCGTGAGAACGCCATCTTCAACTAAAAAAATAAGAGACGACAACTTTTGGCCAAAAATCATATCATTTAATAAAATGATCCATATCTTCCATAAATGAAGAAAAATAGCCCCAATCTAACAAAAATCAGTAAAAATGTCCGCTGGAACCGGTAGATCGCAATATTCATCTGAAAAATTAAGCGAAGAAAAACATATGATATAAAAATCTTTTCTTTTAATAAAAAATTCATATCTTTCATAAAATATAAAAAATAGCACCGGACTTCGAAAAATCCGCAAAAATTTTTACTGGAACTGGGAGATCGCCATCTACAACTGAAAAATAAGAGTAGACAAAACTAGGCTAATAAAAATCACATCATTTAATATAAAGATTCATATCTTACAAAAAATGTAGAAAATATCCCGGAGCTCGGAAAAATCTGCAAAAATTTTCGTTGGAATCGGGAGATCGTCATCATCTTTTGAATAATAAAGACAACGAAATTAGGCCAAAAATCATATCATTTCATAAAAGATCCATATCTTTTAGAAAATTAGAACAACAGACTCAAGTTAAGGAAAATCTGCAAAAATTTCCATTGGAACTAAGAGATCGCCATCTTCAATTGAAAAAAATAAGAGAAGACAAACGTAGACTATAAAATCATATCATTTATAAAAATGTACAAAATAGCACCGAGCTAATAAAAATCAGCAAAAATATCCGTTGGAACTGGGAGATCGCCATCTTCAACTGAAAAATAAGAGAAGACAAAATTAGGTCAAAAATATTATCATTTAGTAAAAAGATATATATCTTACAGAAAATTTAGAAAATAGTCCCGAAGTCAGAATAATACGCAAAATGTCCATTAGAAATGGGAGATCACATTCTTCAATTGAAAAATAAAAGAAGAAAACATTAGGCCCAAAATCATATCATTTAATAAAAAGATCCATAACTTTTTGAAAATGTATAAAAATAGCCCCGATCTCCCAAAAATCCGCAAAAATGTTCGTCAGAACTGGGACATCTCCATCTTCATCTGAAAAATAAGAGATGACAAATTAGGGTATAAAAATCATACCATTTAATATGAAGTTTCATATTATACAAAAAATATAGAAAATAACCAGAGGCTCAAAAAAATCCGAACAAAGGTCCTTTGGAACCGGGAGATTGCCATCTTCAAATTAAAAAAGATAAGACAAAATTAGGCCAAAAATTCATATCATTTCATAAAAAATACCTAACTTCTAGAAAATGTAGAAAAATCTGCGAAAATGTTTGTTGAAACCGGGAGATCGCTATCTTCAACTGAAAAAATATGAGAATACAAACGTAGGCTATAAAAATCGTATTATTTAAAAGACGTTTTATATCTTCCATAAAATGTAGAAAATAACACCGAGCTAAAAAATACGCAAAAATGTCAGTTCGGAAGATCGACATCTTCAACTAAAAATAAGAGAAGACAACATTAGGCAATAAACATCATATCATTTAATAATAAGATCCATAACTTTAAGAAAATGTAGAAAATAGACCGAAGCTTAGAAAAATCCGCAAAAATGTTCGTTGAAACCGGGAGATTGCCATCTTTATCTAAAAAAATAAGAGAAGAAAAAATTAGGTCAAAAAATCACATCATTTAATAAAAATATCCATAACTTCCCGAAGATGTAGAAAATAGCACCGAGCTCAGAAAAATCGATAAAAATATATGTTGGAGTCGGGAGATTGCCATCTTCTACTGAATAAAAAAAGACAAAATTAGGTTATAAAAATTATATCATTTAATATAAAGATTCAAATCATACAGAAAATGTAGAAAAATAGATCAAAGCTCTGAAAAATCTGTAAAAATGTCCCTTGGAACTGGGAGATCACCAACTGAAAAATAAAAGAAGACAAATTTAGGCCAAAAATCATATCATTTAATAAAAAGATAAATATTGCCATAAAATGTAGAAAATAGCACCGAGCTCAGAAAAATCTGCACAAATGTCCGTTGGAACTGGGAGATTGCAATATTCAACTGAAAAAGAGAAGACAAAATTAGGCCAAAAAATCATATCATTTAATAAAAAGACTCATATCTTCCAGAAAATGTAGGAAAAAGCCCAAAGCTAAGAAAAATCTTCAAAAATGTCCGTTGTAAACAAGAGATCGCCATATTGAACTGAAAAATATGAGAAGACAAAATTAGGCTACAAAAATCTTGTCATTTAATAAGAGATTCATATCTTTAATAAAATGTAGAAACTAACTTGGAGCTCAGAAAAATCCGCAAAAATGTCTGTTGGAACTGGGAGATCGCCATCTTCAACAGAAAAATAAGAGAAGAACAAATTAGAATATAAAAATCATATCATTTAATATAATGATTATTATCTTCCAGGAAGTGTATAAAATAGCTCCGAGCTCAGAAAAATCCACGAAAATGTCCGTTGGAACCAGGAGGTCACCATCTTTAATTGAAAAAAATAAGAGAAGACAAAATTAAGCCAAAATATCATATCATTTAATAAAATGATATATATCTTCCAAAAAAGTGGAAAATAGCAGAGCTCAGAAAATCCCGTACAAATATCTGGTTGATCCAGGAGATCGCCATCTTCAACTGAAAAAATAAGAGAAGAAAAAATTATGTCAAAAAATAATATTGTTGCGGGGTAAAATCCGCTTACACTGAATTTATATTGAAATGAGAATCATGGTTACAATGATTACAAGTTTTGGGGGTGAAGAGGAGGTTAATCCCCATTGGAAGATGCTTCGTAGATGGAAATCTCGGGGTTGCCCGTCAATCGGAGTAGGTCGCCCGTCTAGTTGAGTAGTTCGCCATGGGTCGCTTTGACCGCTGGTAGTTGGGACGAACTTCCTGCGAGAGGAGCAACTCGTCAGAAAGGCTCGATTGGCTGTCAACCGAGAGCCTATCCGATGCTTAAGTCAGTTGGTGACTGCTTGGAGAACGTCGGACATGCAGGGCGATCTTAGAGGCAGATGACGCTTGCGTGGCGAACTAATGTGGAAGGCGCGAATATATGGAGGATATTTGACCTTGAATATAAGGAGATGTTTTAGGATTTCTTACAGATTAGCCATCCCCTTTCTCGTTGGAGGAGAGGGGATATTTATAGGCTGTTGGAGTCAGTTGCTTTAGCTGAGCTAGCTGTTCGACCGAAGGTGTCAGGCGTGTTTTTGTCAGAGCTGTAAATGTCAGGCGCACTTATGTTAGGCTGTCTAGCGGTAAAATAGCCATGGGCACTTTCGACAGGCTATCAGGCAGTAAAACAGCCATGGGCGCTTTTGGCCGGCTGTCAGGCGGCGAAGCGGCCAGGTGCGCTTTTGTCAGACTTGTCTGTAGTGAAACTGGCAGTGATACTAGTGGCAGGTCGCCTTCCTCATTGGGCGGACTGCTTCTGGGTAGGGAGGTAGGCGATCTGCCTCTGGGGCGAGCTACCTTTGGGACGAGCTGGTGTAGATCGTGTGTGATCAGTTGGAGGGCTCTTCTCTTTGGTTCGGTTGACTAGTTCGCCATGCTGCAGGTGTGTGCTGCTCTGAGCCACGGCGAGCTTATCCAAGCCTTGGCGAACTAGGTCTCATTGTGGAGATTCGATGGGCCATGACTTGGGCTTCGATCATACATGCCTAGATCGAATGGGCTGATCTTAAGGTCGTAACAATTGCCTCCATCATTCGAGTTCGAAATGAGAAGTCTGGATCGGCTAGGATGACGCGCTCTGCTCTATTTGGCTAAAAGCTGTGGCATTTAATACGAGATGACCAGTGAATCTCTAAAGTCATTATGACGATCGGCAACGGGGAGATATCGAGGAGCCCCATCACTCGGAGCATGACATGTGTCGCGTATGGCTTTGGGGAGAAGCAGAGGCGATAGCTTCGCTTCAGATCTTGCTACGTGGCCCACCTTCAATGGTCGAGATTGGCCGATGCCCTCTATAAAATAGAGAGAGGGGGAAAACGGTTGAGGGCTCCGGCTTTCAAATTTCAAAAAACTCCTTTTGTTCTTCGTCTTCGAGCTCTTACTACCAATCGACGCTTCATTGGAGCTCTGGTGATCTTCTTCTTAGGTACTTTCTTTGATTTATATCAGATGACTTCATCCGACTCTTCTTCCTCTAATAAACACGCAGAGAAGCACTTCGACGAGTTTGAGAATGTTAGCTCCGAGGGGACAGAGGAACAGACGATGTTGGTGGACGTGGCAGAGTCTCGGCCAGCAAAAAGCAGCCCCCGCCGTCCCCTCGACGTCGATGGTCTCCAAGAAAACCAAAAAGAAGGGCTCAGGGTCGACCATTGGCGTAGTTACAACAGCAGTTCCGGCGGAGATCCTGGCTATAGCACATAAGACTAAGCATATCAGTCGTGCCGAAATTCGTTCTGTATATCCGAATACCCTATAAAGTTTGCCTCCCCACCTCCGATGAACGGGTCTGTTTGCCTGGGGACAACGAAGTCGGGGTCTATTTTCCGTCCTTCGAGCTCGGACTTCGGTTTCCACTCCACCCCTTCCTCCTGTACATGCTGAACTTCCTCGAGCTTTCGCTCTTCCAATTGATGCCGAACTCGATCAGTACCATGGTCGGCTTCATTGTTCTCTGCTTTGGCAGTGGCATAAGTCCGATTCTGCTGCTATTTTGGCATTTCTTCGAAGCAAAGTGGAGAGAAGTGTATTATTAGGTCAGTGCGAGGAAGGATCGGCATCTCGCCCTTGATTTGCCAAGTAAAGTTAGGGAGTGGAAGGAGAAGTTCGTTTTCATCTTGACACCGGCAGACTTGATTCTACGGTCAAATTGGGGAAAGTTGAACCCCCAAGCGAACAAGGAGGTGACTCTGTAGGGGCAGGATCTGGAGAACTCCAAGATCTTGATGGAGATCCCACGGGAGCTTCGAAAACATGCGAAGCTGGTCAAGGACCACTAGATCGCCCTCTATATCTGGCCCAAAGGTATCGCGATCTAAGCAACCTTCTTCATATTTTCTCACCTGATCTCTTTTCTTTTTGCAGGTGGGCCTTGAGTCTGTCGAGGGACGAACTGATGAGGATGTCCATGGAGAAGCCATCGACCGAGGAGCTGGCGCTCAAGGAGCAGGCAGCCAAGGTTAAAGGTAAGGTGGGGAGTGTAAGGGCTTGCTGAAGAAGGCCGGGCAGAAGCGGAGCCTGGAGGAGGCGTCCACTGCACGGGCTAAGGAGGAGGAGGAGCGGAGCAAGAGACCGAAGAAGAAGAAGTCCACAGTAACTGCTCCATCCTCCTATCCAAGCGAGGGCGCGTCAAGCAGCTTAGTCGACCTCGATGCTGTCGAGGAGCCGGTGGCCGATCTGACGATTGCTATGCCCCAGGGCCTGCTGTCCCAGGTTAAAGCTACAGGGGTCGAGCATTGGCCCTTTGGAGCCCCTCTTGGGAGCAGGGGAAGCCGGACGTGAGGACACCGGGGCTCCAAGTTGTGAGGCGGCACTCGCCTGCTTCAAAGCTAAGAAGGCCGAGGTCCTGGCCATCCCGAAGATCGAGATTTCCGGGCCGTGCTACCCAGTGGGTGCCCATGAATCGTTGTTTGAGGATGCCGTGGTTGCGACCCGTCTGGCAGAGAAGAGTCTGTTGCTCAGGGACTGGGAGTCTCTGTACAGTGTTGATGCCGAGGCCCGCTGCGGTATGACAATTTGGCACATCATGCAGGTTTGTTGCTCTCCCCTACTCATGTTGTTGGTCTGCATTCTTTCATGCGGGCTCATATATTTTGTTCCTTTTATAGGCTATGGCGGCGATGACGTCCTTGCAGTGCCACACTAATGTGGCCATGCTCAAGGAGACCATCGGGTGAAAGAAGGCGGAGCTTAAGGCGACCACCGATGAGCTGCGAAAGAGGGAAGCCGAACTCAAGGAGGTCGTCGAGCGGCTGCGGAACAGGGATGAGAAGTTGGAAGACAACCGCGGGTTCTATGCGACCTAGAAGGGGAGATGGAAAAGCAGTACAAAATCTCAGAGGAGCTGGCAAGTCAGCTTTAGGAGGCGGAGGCCTGAAGGGTCGCTTTGAAGAGCGCCCATACCGTCCGTGGAGGTGGAGGCAAAGGGGCAGGAGATCGCCGAGCTCGCGCGTCAGGTGGCAGAGCTGAAGAAGATCGATCCTGTGGCCATAAAGGCGGAGGCCATCTGCAAATACCAGATGGACGAGCTCCTTCCCATCATGAATGATGTGCGGACCAATAACATGGCAGAGGTTGGTAGGCGGGTGATTATGGTTTAATATTGCATATTTTAGCTCCATAATCATCTCCTCTCGTGAACACAATCCTTGGAATCATGCTCTTTTAACTACATTTACATTAATTCATCATTTGTGAGCATATAATTTTATTTTGGCACAATTTTACTTCCCGAAGCATTATAAATGTCTATTATATTTATAGGCATTTTTCTGGATTATCAGGTGTCCCGAAGGGGGGACCAAATCAACTCAAGAAGAGGAGTACAAAACAGGCGCCAGAAGATGGATTGATAGTCGCCACGACAAACCAACAGTCGACTGCCCAAACAATAGCAGTCGCCTGTCTTTAAGGAACTGGAGCAGGGGAAGCTGAAGTCAACTAACAGTTGCCTGCAAGAGGATTGACAATCGACTGTAATATTATACAGTGACTTGTCATCTTCGCATCAGTCGACTGATATTTCAGGTTCCTAAGGGAGCAAAAAGAGCCAACTCTCTGTTATTTTGAAATTTCTGCAGTATGCGACTGAAGAATAAAAGACAGTGGCCTGTGGATCATAAATGCGACTGTGGTATTTTAAGACAGTCGCTTGTCCCCCTTTGGAAGCAATAAGAGTTGCATGTCATCAGTCGACTGTCATTTGTTCGACAGTCGACTGATCGGGGTTTTTCGTCCGCAGTCTGGGTTACGAGAAACAGGTTTTTCTTAACCTAATTTGTCTCCAGTTGCTGTAAATCATTGGACGATAATTTGGATGGATGAGATGTAATCCCTAGAGGGTATAAAATATTACTATTCAGATGTAATAGATATAGAACTAAATAGAACTTAATCTTTTGCTATTTTTAGGTCATCTTCTTCCTTAAGAAGGGGCTTAGGGTTTTGGAGAGTTTGGAGCTTTCTGATTTCGTTTTTACTGTTGCTGAGATTGATTGCTGATTGAGGAAGCTTGTATTTGGTGACAAATCTCCAACTCTCTTTCAAATACACATTTGCTTTCATTCGTTACAATGAACTATGTCTATTTTTATGAATGTTGATTCTATTCTTAATATGCTAGGCTAGATTCATTGTGTGGATGTTTTGGATTGATGTAGTATGTCTTGATTGCCTTGCTAATGTTAATTTCCAGCACCCCTTGTTAATCCATGTTGTTGGGTGAATTAAACTCATGATTAATTGGATTTGATACTATCCATGGAGGATCCGCAGAACGGTGGTGCTTCGTAATTGTTGCATCTATGTATCCAATGGGTATTGCATATCTTGAAATGAAAGCAAGACCCCTTCAATCCATATTTCGTAATTTAGAAGTTTAATTCACCCGGATAACCCAAATTGTTAATTGGGTTGTAACATGTTTATTGAATCGTGCATTACCCTAAAGGGGCCCCAGAACGGTGGTTGTGTGACGCGCAACACAACCTACATGCACTACTCTCACATACCTTGCAATGGATGTGAGAGTGATTCATGAGCTTTAATTAGGAGAAGAACCCAATTAGCAATCACCTTTGGTGCACCCCATATGTGCTTAATAGTTTTGTTCCCCGATTTTCATACCTTGAAATGGATAAGTGATCGAGTTATCATGGAAGTAACATTTAGCAGAGCAATTGAGTAATTGATATGTCCATATTTTCTATCTTTTCATGGCATCATTTTATTGCATTTCATGTCGCATCCGCTTCCAAATCCCACAGTCTCTTATGATACTGCAATTCTAACGCTATATTCGAGTTTCGTAGAGTTTTGTGGATTTTCAGAGATTTTGGAGTGATTCGAAACCACTTTTGGATATGGACACATTCAGCACATCCATGAGTCCGTTGGCAAGACTCTACAGGAGTTCGTCGAGGTTTGGAAGTAGATGGGAGGAGAAGAGGAGAAGCTAGTAGGAGAAAGAAGTCAGTATAGATCTTTCCCAAGCGACTCGACCGAGCATCCAGCAGCATAGGCTGCTCGGTCGAGCTGATACACGAGCCTAGCAGAAGCGCATCCTACTCGACCAAGTAGCGTGGTGACACGGTCGAGTTGTTTCTATTTTCAAAGCTCCATCCCATCAACATCCTGCTCGACCGAGCAGGACTTACTCGACCGCGCCAGCAGGCTACTCGATCGAGCAAGGCCTACTCGGGCCGAGTAGGCAGAGCGACACTTTTGAAGGAGCCCCGATCCACTAACAGCTCGACTGAGTCGGCGGGTTGCTCGACCGAGTCGCCCAGACCCCTTCACCCAGCCAAGAGCAGCTAAGGCGTCTGCTCGACCGAGCAGGCGTCTACTTGACCGAGTAGTCGACACGGTCGACGACACGTGGGCCCCCAAACTCCAGATTTTGAAGATTTCGTGGGGGCCCCGGGATGTATTAGAGGGTATTTTTTGACTGACGTTGAGGAGAGCTTGGAGGAGATTATTTTTTAGCTTAGGAGGGGAGATCGAAAACTATTGTAGATCTAGATCTAGGTTTTGAGAATTGAATTGTTTTTGGGGAAAATTAAGTTTTTATTATTCTTTTTTCTTGGAACTTGCGGGAATTCTTTGATCTCTATTGGCTATTGCTCTTTCTCATTTGCGGTACGTATGATCTTAATCCCTCGCTTGACTTTATTGATATGATGTTTTCTACGGTATAAACTATGTTTTTATTTGTCGTAATCACTATTAATGAGTTGATTTCCCTAGGGCTGATGAGTTATCCCTAAGACTCTGGGAAAGAGATGTAGATCTGGATTTCTAGGTTGTATTGGGAACAAAGGAGAAGTATTTCGGTCGATCCATCAAGATCCCTAGGAGAACTCGTACTGAGATCATGCCCACTGTCGGTGGAATTGATGAGCTTAAGGAGTATCTTTGAGATTTAAATAAGGAATTAGTGGATTCAACCAAGGCTCGTGACCATACCCGGCTTGTGCCTTGAGGGGATCCACCGACGAACTATATCACTATATTGACGGCTACCGCCATTGCGTCAATGAGAGCCATCAAAAATACATCGAAGCTCTAACCCACGAGAGTGGTATGAGCTAAGAGATCAACCCCCTAAACCCCATGCAACGTAAGAATCCCGTTCTTACATCAACCTCCGACGGTCTTAGCGGTGATCCCTAAGGCCCTAGCTTCTCTTTATATCAAACCAACAATATCATCACAACTAATCTTATCAAACCGACTGCTATCTCATTCTGAGATCTAAAAATAATCTGAGACTCCAATACACTGTCACTGTCCCTGTGGGATTCGACAATCTTATATACTATAATTTGACATCGTCCGCTTGCGGATAGAGCCCAGAGCTGACATCTAGGAACCATACTACACTTAGCGACTGTGACACCGCTAGGTGGATTTTAGGTGTAAGTTCGGGGCGCGTCAAGTTTTTGGCGCCATTGCCGGGGGACAGTTACGGTGTATCTCGGTTTATTTTTATTTTGAAGAATTGCTAGCAACTCTCACCATTCTTTATCTTTCCACCCTCTTCATTTTTTTAATTATTATCTTGCTACTCATGGTATTTCTCTGAGCTGTCTTGTGCATGATCAATCGCTTTGGGGCTTTTGATAAAGAATTGCTATTCGATCCTGAGATCGAGAAAACAAAAAAAGCTCTCAGGGCCTCGAATAGGAGTCAGACACTCTCTGATCAAATGGCAGACAATATTGCCACTCCACCTCGCACCGGGTCCATCCGGGACCATATGAAACCGAGCTTCGGAAACAATTCCTCCATCTTGAGACCGTAACTGGCGACAACTAGCTTCATGTTGAAGACTGTGCTCATAAATCTGATGCAGCAGGATCCCTTCCATGCGCATCCGCACGAGAATCCAAACCATCACATCGACACTTTTTTGGCGAAGTGCGATACATTTAAAGCCAAAGACGTGAGCGACGACGCCATTAAGCTAAGGCTTTTCCCCTTCACTTTGAGAGATAAGCTTCATATTGGCTACGAGCCCATCCGTCCAACCACTTCACTACATGTGAGCAACTGGCGCTCGCCTCCGTAGACAAATTTTACCCACCCTCCAAGACGGTGCGGACCAGAGGAGCTATATCTAATTTTAAGCAGCTTCTGTAAGAATCTCTCTACGAGGCATGGGAAAGTTTTAAAGACCTTCAGCATAAGTGTCCTCATCATGGGATCTAGTCCCGGGATCTGGTACAAAGCTTCTACAACAGGCTGCAACCCAGCACGAAGATGATAATTGATGCCACCGCACAAGGTGCCCTACTGGACAAATCGCCTGAGAAAGCCATCGATCCACTTGAGCATATGGCAGCAAATAACCAACAGTGGAGGGAGGACCTCACCATTGTCACCAGGACCCCTGAGGTAAAAGCTGTTAGCTACCTCGATTCTCACATTTAAACTTTGTGCAAGCAGGTGGCTAGAATCGAGCAACGGTTAGATTCCATTCCAATGACTACCAGCGTCCCAGCATACCATCCTACAGAGGAATACGGAGAGCAAAGCTACGTTCCCAATGAGGGACATTATGACGGAACTGAATCATCCGATTCGGTGTAATATGTACAAGGAGATGGGCGAAATCAGTAGCAACACCCGGCCGCGAGGAACCACCCCAGATTGTCTTACAGGAATCCAAGTGGATGGCTGCAACCTCCACATTTTCAGAGGCCACCACTCCTCAACAACAACAAAGATTGCTGCCACATCAACAGCAGAGCGGATTTAGGCCATCTGGGCCGTATCGACCATCGGGCTACCAATATAGTCGCCCGCCCCAGCAAGGCTATGCACCAACGCCGCCGTGTTCCAATCTGGAGACCACCTTAGAGACGTTCATGAGCGGACAAGTCAGGTTCAACCAAGACACGTCTACTCAATTCAAGAACATAAACACGTCGCTTGATGAGCTGAGGGGTCAGATGTCCCAATTACTTAAGAATCAAGGGAAATCCGAGGGCTTAAGCTAAGGACGTGGTCTCTGTTACCACGCGTGGAGGATAGAAAACCGACGTTGTGATGGTGCCGGTCACAAACAAAGAGCAAGTTACAGTCGAGGATGTCACTATTGGCGATGATGATGAAGAGGCTACAGATGAGCCTACTATGAACAGAGATATGGCAGATTCGCCTTCCACCATACCCACTGTCACACCGGCCCCAAGGGAAGATGCAACTAGTTCCTGTAAGCCATCTCCTAAGAATGTCGCAAAGGATAAGGGAAGCCGACCCCCTCCGCTGTATCCACAGAGGCTATCTTTAGCTAAAATGGAGAAGAAGTATTCAAAGTTCACGGAACTTCTGAAGGGCATCAAGCTCAACCTCCCCTTATGGATGCCATTATAGAAATTCCTATCTATGCGAAGTTTCCGAAGGACCTCATTACTGGGAAGCGGAAGCACGAGAAAATAAAGCTTATGGAGGACTCTACCTCCATCATAAAGAACCATCTCCCAAGGAAGCTACCGGATCCGTGAAGCTTCACGGTCCCATGTTCTATAGGAGGTACGCTTATCAACCGTGCTTTGATCGACTTGGGAGAGAGCATCAGCTTGATGCCGCTCTCCATATTCGAAAGAATGCAAACCGGAATTGAGTTGGAGCCCACAAACATGTCAATACAGCTGGCAGATCACTCAGTCACGAATCCGGTGGCATTGCCAGAGACGTCATTTTGCAAATACCTCCCAGATTGTGTGTGCCAGTGGATTTTGTTATAATGAATATGCCAGAGGGAGGGGGCTCCCAGTTCATACTCGGCCGTCCTTTCATGGCGACGACCGGCGTCCTGATTGATGTTCGTGAAGGGACTCTATCAATGAATGTGGGTAATATAGAGGCCCAATTCTGGTTGCAAAATTCTATGTGGGAGCATGTCCGAGAAGAAGGAGCCAGTTATCTGGAGCTCTTAGAAGATGATGCCATAGGGGATTATATCGCTGAGGGGGTCATGAAGGACCTGATGAGAACAAGTATTGAGGACGATGGCGACCCCATTTGCAACAAGGCGGTCACCACCTATCTTCGTGTACTTGATGAGGAGCCTACATACAACTCTTTGCACTACAAGAAGCCGGAAGCCATCAGTCACGTAGCCGAGGAAAACCATGGAGAAGAAGCATGCCAAATACCGCGACACGGTATCGTTGGAAAGAGTGATGCACACATCTCTTATGCACCAAATAACAGAAGAACTTGAGGGAGTCGAGCTCATGACTCAAAATGGGCGCTTATCGGGAGGCAACCCGACTTTTTATATCTTAGATCTTCTTTTTCAGTTTTTGTTTTTCTTTATCTATCCCAGAAAACCAAATGAAAACACTTTTTATTCCTTAAAAATGCAAAACTATAAAAATCTGATAGGTTCTTCCTTTCTACAGGTTGAACTTTAAGGGGAGAGCCCAAATCGATGTTTTGAATTAAAGGGAGCTGGAAGGAGAGCAGCTGATAGAAGAGCAAGCTAAGGGAAAAGAGTCACAGATGACTCGATCGAGCATCCATATACTTGGTCGTGTAGTGCAGGGCAAAAGTAAAGGAAAACGTCGTTCTGTCTACACGGCCCGAGTAGCCTCTACTCGGTCGAGTAGTCCCTTACTCGACCGAGTATCCATTTGCTCGATCGAGCTGAGGAAGGCACGTGGAAATATTGGAAAAACGACATTTTGCCTACACGACCCGAGTAGTATCAACTCGGTCGAGTAGATGCCTACTCGACCGAGTACTCATCTACTCGACCGAGTACCCATCTACTCGACCAAGCAAGGGAGAAACTGGGAAACAACGACGAATTGGTTACTCGACCGAGTTGACCCTACTCGACCGAGTAATTGAGGGAGTATTCTAAAACTCAGCTTCAACTTATTTTTATGACTCGACCGAGCAGTTACGCTGCTCGGTCGAGTAGCGTTACCCCAATCTTGCGGGGCCCACATTCCGATCGAGTCGGGTTATCAAAACCCAAATCGACTTCATTAAGCCATAAACTTTTTTTCACTCTCCCAAATCTCCTTGCCCGAGCACCCAGCCATCTCTCCTACTCGACCCGTACCGCCGACGACGCCTTCCCCTCCGTCGTCCGCATCGCCGTCCGCGCCACCGTTCCGGTCAGCCATCTCTCTCTCTCTCTCTCTCTCTCTCTCTCTCTCTCTCTCTCTCTCTCTCTCTCTCTCTCTCTCTCTCTCTCTCTCTCTTGCTCCCCTTATATCCTTTCCCCCGTTCGAATCACCGGAACAATGCCGCCGGCACCACCCATTACCGGCGGTGCCCCCAAAAAAACCTCGCCCCTACCCTCCCTTGAAACACCCCCTCCCCTACCCCCCCCCCCCCTCTCCTCTCGAAACAGCCCGCCGTTCCTCTAGTCCCCACACCCCATAGGGCAACCCCATCTGCTCGACCGAGCACAAATGGTGCTCGACCGAGCAATTAGACACCCAACTCCCCATCGAAACTACTTGACCGAGCACAATTAGTGCTCGGTCAAGACATCGACCAACCCATTCGATCTACTCGACCAAGCACTACTGCTGCTCGGTCGAGCAACCCTTAGCACACCAACCATGCCCCCTATGTTACTCGACCGAGCAACGATTGTACTCGATCGAGCAACGGCACACATCCCCCTACTTACTTTTCATTTCATCCCCTGACATTATATTTTCTACTATTTCAGGTACGTTTCGCCTACAGAGGAGGACACGTCCCAAAGCATCTCGGGGAGACCTCTAATCTGTAGCAGTCACGTTCCTGCTCACATCATTCTCGTCGTGATCGTTGTGTTGGTACACTATATACACTCTTTATTTTTTTCGACACTTCAGTCTACTTTTTGCATGATGCCTCGCACTAAGGGGGGTCTCATACCTCCATGTCGCGGGAAGAGGAAGGCCACTGACACCTCCTCTTCTTGACCATCACGCGGCACTCGCCGTGCCACTACACCCACCACCGAGGAGGAGTACGTGGGCGATCCATCGTCCACGTTCGACTCTTCTCCCCTGCATCACACACAGATCCCTGCCACTTCTACCCCCATACCCACTACTGCTCCTCCCCCACCACCCTCCCCCCGCTGTTTGCCGCCACATGTGCGGACATTTATCATTACCTTCAGTGACGACGCACACTGTGACCGCTTCATTGCGCTGTCGCAGCGGAGGATCATTCCCACACAGTTCATCGACCTTCCCGCCCTTCAACACATTGGACTCCTGTAGGGAGTCCACTGGCTCTACCATACCATCGGTTTTGACCGACTCCTTGCAGCCCACGCCACCGCCTACACCCGCCTCACGCTAGAGGTGTTGAGTTACATTGCCCGCACCCAGGTAGGTGATGGAATTAGCTTCAGGCTGCTGGACCATGACTTCGTGGTCACGTACGCTATGATCAATGCCCACTTTCGCTTTTCGGATGTCCCTGACCCCCACGCCGCCTTCTCCCCAGACTACGACCTAGCCTTGTTCGATGCCTCTGCTTTCTGGCATTGCATTTTTGGTCTGGACCATTACTGCCCCAGCTGATCGAAGGCATCATGCATCATGCATCGTGCCTCCTTGTCTTTGCTACGTGCAGCGCCACCTCGCCACCACCATTTTTTGCAGGCCAGAGGTCGGCACCATTTCCCTACCCGAGCTTTTCCATCTTATGGGAATGACCCGACCTTTGCGCTACTACAGGGACAGCTCCCTCCACCCATTCACCCTTTCTGACACAGCCCACTGGCTGTGTTACCACCTTCTTCTGACTGCCCACACCCGTTATGCCACCGATATCCGCTGCGGCGGATTTTTCACCATCTTTGCACGGATGCTGGTCATAGATCTCCCTGATGGTCTAGTGACCCCCTGGCCCCACGCGATTGACTTTGAATGTGCTTGAGCACATGCACATCATCGGGCCATATAGGGCACGTAACTGGACATACCTTTTAGGCACCGATCACACGCCCAACTTTGTCCTTCCCGCCCCTCACCTCACCATGGTAGTGCCAGTCCTGTAGAGCTGGATGATGCTAGGGTCTTCCACTTCCTACCATCCACGTCCTCCAGCCCCCCCGGAGCACCCATCGACGTTGACGTCGACGACTGTGTGCTCAGCTCTTCTGAGGACGAGGAGCCCGACCTAGCTTCCATCGTGGCTGCCTTGCCACCACAGCCTGCACACCCTCCTCCACCAGGAGACACTACCGTCTCCACCTCTGTCACCACCACCGTCGGAACCACGGGAACTGTCACCACTGTCTGCCCCGAGGCCCCTGCTGCTGCTTCCTCTGTACATATACCTAAGGGCACGGTCTTACCTTCTGCTCCAGAGCCTACTGCTCCACACTTTCCAGTTCAGGAGCCTTCCAGCACCCTTCCACTGCTTAGGAACCTTATAGCATCCCTGCCTATCTACTTAAGGTCCCATATTCCACTCACTATCATCACTTCCACACCGGCAGCCGTTGTCCTTACCGAGAGTGTCACGACTTCTATCCGCACATCTGTGTCGATGACTGCTCTATCTTCCACTGTTGCTCCCTCTTCTGCTACCACAACTTCTCCGGATCTCGGCCACACTACACCTCACACTTCCACTGTCGAGATCCCATCGAGTTCACCCACTCCGACCTTTCAGCCTAGGCACCGTAGATTATCTCCACGTGGCCATTTTACGAGAGTAGTGTCTCACAGTTCTCATCCTCTCCTCGACTCCCGTACCACTGACGCTTGTCTGACAGCATTGGAGGACTCGACTTCTTGCCTTCGACGGGATTTCGACGACTTCATTCGCTCGACAACCACCCATCAAGAGAGAGTCGAGGCAGACCTAGCTTCTATTATAGACCTACTGCAGACACGGGGCTCACCTCCTGTGATCCTAGCTCACGCCCCTCCCCACAGGCCAGCCCCTGTATCGACCAATGCCCCACTCAGTGCCCCACACCTTCGGCGTCTGTAGGACCTGCCACTTCTACACCTGAGTTAGTTGCCACAGTCGTGTCCACTTTAGTTGTCGACGCGCACACTTATACATCAGTCGAGACCGCTATTGTCCTATTTTTAGCTGTGCACGTCACCACCACTTTCGATCTCCCGGCCGACACACCTGTCGAGCCACAGCCCGCTGCCGCATTCTATGCTTCGCAGCAGGAGGACCTACCACCACCCTCAGAGGGTGGTGCCCCTGCTGATGATATCCCTCTACCACTTCTTGTCCATGTCCTTTCCTCATCCTATTTTGTGTCCATCTGTTTTTTTGGGGCCCTAGTCTTACATAGCTTGGGCAAGGACCCCCATGCATCATTCCATTTATTTGCATCATTTTTTCATCATTGCATCATATCACGTTTTCTTTCTTCTGCACAGTTTTATTTTCTATTCCTTTTCTATCCCCACACCCACCCACCAACTCTAGCATCATTTCCTGCATACCAGCATTTTCTCAGCAGTGAGGACACTACTGCGTTTAGCTTAGGGGATGAGCGCTATCGCGTTATTTTTCATTTTTTATATTTTCTTTCATTTTTTCACCTTTTTACTTTACTTTTCCACCCATTTTCCACCTTTTCATCTTTTTTTCTCATTCAGCATCATGTTTTTCACTTTTTGCCATACTTGCATGCCTGTTTTCATTCTCTCGCTTCCTCCACTTTTCTCCCTTTTTAGCTAGAATTGTTCTGCATGATGATATCTCTCATCACCCTCAGAAGCTACTTACGATGTTTATATCTGTTGACATGCTATTTAGTTTAGTCTCAGTTTTACTATTTATATGCTGGCATATTTTCTTGCTGATCTTTCTAATTTAATGCCTGATATGAATTGAAATTGAATGCATGAAATAGTATCTAGTACGTCTTTTGTTGGGTAATGCACCTAGGTTCACACATCATAGTACATTTGGAGCACCTATTTGTTATCTTATCCACTTCTTTTTGCATGCTTTGATATTTTTGTGCTTTATACTGCATGCTTTCATTATTCACTGAGATGAATGAAAATATCCATACTAGCTATGAGTTTAGTTAGAGTATTATCCCATTGAATCGTTGTGCACCTCTAATGAGTGAACCGAGTGATATATTATTTTCTTTCTCCATATATCCTTATGATTCTCTACACATCATCTGGTTTCAACCCCTGCAGCTTCTTCTACCGCATCTACTTCCCAAAAATCCCAAAATAAAAAAAATATAGCTTCAAAGAAAAATGTGAAAAGAGAAAAAGAAAAGAAAAGAGAAAAGAAGGAAAGAAAATTATTTCCTATCCCTTTATTAGAAGCTACTACAAATACTTGGAAAAAGACAAAAATTTCCATATCCTATTCCTAGATGCGACGCCTCAAGCTAAGCTTGGGGGGTGAACCACTTGATTATGTGAGTGAGTATAACATTAGAGTGGAGATGGTGCACAACGGGAAGATTCGATAATTCTTGAACTTTTACAAAATATTTTAGTTTTGGAGATTTTTTATGATTTGAAGTGAATGTTTGAATGACATGATCTTTTTCCATTCTCTATTGCATGTTGGTGTGATCTCTTTGTGCTTCACTTGTATCTATTGATTGAAAAAGTGCATTGCTAACTCTTTTTATACTAGACTCTATAGATTGCATGAAATTGATATGAGTTGATGACATGATTTTAGAAGATCCCTTCTTTTGCCTTTATTGCATGTTAGCCATATGATTAGTAAGACTTGCGGATACTATTAGCATGTGTTTTATTATTCGAAGCATCGTGATATACTGCTGAGGCTTGAGATCTGATTGGACATTTTAGCAACCTCTCCCATCTCTTATCTCTTTTATTTTCTTTTATTTTTATCTCCCGACATGCCTAGTATTCGTCTTCCTCAAGGACGAGTAAGAGGTAAGCATGGGTGATTTTGATGTGTCCATATTTTCTATCTTTTCATAGCATCATTTTATTGCATTTCATGTCTCATCCGCATCCAAATCCCGCATTTTCTTACGATACTGCAATTTTAACGCCATATTCGAGTTTTGTAGAGTTTTGTGGATTTGCAGGGATTCGGAACCACTTTTGAATATGGACACATCCAACACGACCATGAGTCTGTTGGCGAGGCTCTACAGGAGTTTGTCGAGGTTCAGAAGCAGATGGGAGGAGAAGATGAGAAGCTAGCAGGAGAAAGGAGTCAGTATAGATCTTTCCCATGCGACTCGACCGAGCAGCATAGGCTGCTCGGTCGAGCTGATACACGAGCCTAGCAGAACCGCATCCCACTCGACCGAGTAGCTTGGTGACTCGGTCGAATCGTTTCATTTTCAAAGCTCCATCCTATCAACATCCTGCTCGACCGAGCAGGACTTACTCGACCGAGTCACCAGGCTACTCGACCAAGTAAGGCCTACTCGGGTCAGTAGGCAGAGCGACACTTTTGAAGGAGCCTCGATCCACTGACTGCTCGACCGAGTCGGCGGGTTGCTCGACCGAGTCACCCAGAAACCTTTGCCCGGCCAAGAGCAGCTAAGGCGCCTGCTCGACCGAGCAGGCATCTACTCGACCGAGTAAGCGACTCGGTTGGCGACACGTGGGGCCCCAAACTCCATATTTTGAGGATTTTTTGGGGTCCCACTTGGATGTATTAGAAGGTATTTTTTGACTGACGTTGAGGAGAGCTTGGAGGAGATTATTTTTTAGCTTAGGAGGGGAGATCGAAAACTATTGTAGACCTAGATCTAGGTTTTGAGAATTGAATTGTTTTTGGGGAAAGATTAAGATTTTATTATTTGTTTTGTCTGGGAACCTGTGGAAATTCTTTGATCTCTATTGGCTATTGCTCTTTCTCATTCGCAGTACGTAAGATCTTAATCCCTCGCTTGACTTTATTGATATGATATTTTCTACGGTAGAAACTATGTTTTTATTTGTCGTAATCACTATGTGTGAGTAATTTTCCTTAGGCTGATGGGTTAGCCCTAAGACTTTGGAAAAGAGATGTAGATCTGGATTTCTAGGTTGTATTGGAAACAAAGGAGAAGTATTTCGGTCGATCCATCAAGATCCCTAGGAGAACTCGTACTGAGATCATGCCCACGGTCGGTGGAAGTGATGAGCTTAAGGAGTATCTTTGGAATTTAAATAGGGAATTACTGGATCCAACCAAGACTCGTGACCATGCTCGGCTCGTGCCTTGAAGGGATCCACCGACGAACTATATCACTGCATTGACGGCTGATGCAGGAGCAAACATGACTAATCTGATGATGTTAGCAAGTGACATCAAACAAATTTCGAGCTCCAACTTTAGCTCTCAATTTCAGGTTGGTCCTCAAGCTGTTTTGGGCCAAGTTTTGCTTAGTTGGCTTCCTTAATGGGTCAACTATGTTGGGAAGTGATTATTTTGGCATCTAAACTCAAATGAAGATTCAGATTTCAAATGAAGGGGGAGCTGAAGAGTTTAGACGAATTTTGAAGACTTTGGCCTTGGAAATCCACTCTAGCATTTACTTTTTCAGCATTCAATGTCTAGGAAGTTGTAGCCTAGTAAATTATAGCCTAGTAAAGTGTAGTCTTGTAAGTTATGTAATCAGCCTTGGAAGTTGTTGGCTGTTTACTTTTTCAACATTCAATGGCTTGAAAGTTGTAGTCTAGTAAGTTGTGTAATCAGCATTGGAAGTTGTTGCCTATTAAATGCTGATGTATGTCACTAGCAATGTTGTATGTCTTCTTTAAAAGAGAGTCCTTGTAACTCAAAAGATCAGATTTGTTGAATGAGAATTCTGAAGTTGCAAGTTCTTTCAAAACTTGTTGTTAATCTTGTTTTCTTTATCTAACTGTGGGAAGGTTAGTGGTGAGACAAGAGAGTTCTTTATCAATTGGGAGGGTGGCCTAGCCTTTAATCTCAGTTGTGGTGAACTCCATTTCCTGATCTTGAGTGGTGGCATAGCCTTTATCTCAGATCTCTATCCTCCGTTTTAATCTTCAATTCTGAACTCCAAACATTCTAATACCAGTCACGCATCAACTTGGTATCAGAGCTTAAAATCAGGTGTTCATCTCTTTTGTTGTCATCCTTTCTTCTCCAATCAGCCTATTCTCTCTTCCATTCCAACCTAAACACTTTCATTAGTCTAAACACATCCTTTTCAAGCCAAAAGTATGGATGAAATTCCCAGAAATATGACCATTGAGCAAGCTCAAAATCTGCGGCGCGATAGAGAGCTTACTGAATTAAGAGGCCAGATTGCAGAAATACACCAAGCCATTGCTCAACTAGGCATAAGAAGGACTCATGGAAGAAGGAGGAACTCAAGGAGCACTCATGTCACCTCTTCCTTATCTAATTCAGACTCTAATGATGCAGGATCTTCATATGAAGATTCACTTCCTCAAATTCATCATAGAAGGCCCCCCAAAGATGATTTCAATGATGTGAAGATAGATCCACCAGATTTTGATGGAAGCTTGAATCCTGCTGTATATTTGGAGTGGGTTCGTTCTATTGAGCGAATTTTTGAAGCCAAAGGTTATAATGATGAGAAATGCTTCAAGGATGCATGCATCAAGCTCAAAAGGTATGCATCGATCTGGTTTGAGAACCTGAAATTGGAGAGGAGTCGAGAAGGCAAAAGAAAACTTAAGTCTTGGACCAAACTGAAAAGACTTATGGATAAAAGGTTTATTCCAGCAAGTTACAAGCAAGATTTGTATCTCAAATTTGCGTCTCTTAAGCAAGAAAATCTAAGTGTTGAAGAGTATATTAGAGAATTTGAGCAGCTCCTTTTGAAGAGTGGAATTCAAGAAGAATCTGAACAGAAAATTGTCCGATTCCTTGGTGGGTTGAATCCAAATATTGCTGAGAAAGTTGATCTACAGCCTTTTCGGACCTTTGAGGACGTGTGCAAGTTGGACATGAAGGTGGAGAAACATGCTAAGTAGAAGAAGACATCAAGCAAGCCTCCAAATTTCTTTAAGAGTGATTTCTCTAAAAATGACTCCTCTTCTTCGAGCGCTGATAAGAATAAGGAGAAGGTCAAGGAAACTCCTAAAGAATTTCAGAAAAGGTTTGATGGGAAGAAATTCTTTAAGTGTCATGGTTTTGGCCATTTCCAGGCTGATTGTCCAAATAGAAGAATTATGACACTTAAGGAGATTGAAGAGATTGAGGAAGAAGTTGAAAAGGAAGTGATTTGGGATACTGAAGGAAATGCTAATCCTGAAGACGAGATGGTGTTAGAAGCTGATCAAGGTGAACTTCTCATGTTCAGAAGGGTTCTCCATGCAAAGGAAGCACCACAAGAACAAGGCCAAAGGGAGCAAATATTTTACACTAGGTGCACCATCAAGGGCATAGTATGCAGTCTCATTATAGACAGTGGCAGCTGTGCAAATGTTGCTTCTACAACACTCATTAAGAAACTTCAGTTGCCTACTACACCACACCCACATCCATACAAACTTCAATGGCTTAGCAAGAACAGTGATGTCAAGGTAACCAAACAAGCTCTTGTTGCTCTTTCCATTGGCAATGTTTATCATGATCGTATTTTGTGTGATGTGCTTCCTATGGATGCTAGCCATATTCTCTTAGGAAGACCTTGGCAGTTTGATAAACATGTTATTCATGATGGCCACAAAAACACTTATTCTTTTATTATTGATCAAAAGAAAATCACACTTGCTCTTTTACCACCTAGTCAGATTTATGTGAATTTACATGGGGTGGGAACCACAAGTGAGAAAGCCTCCTACCTATGTCAGGCACAAGTTGATCATTACTTACTCAATTGCAACACTATTTATGCTTTACTTGTGGTTGAGGCTTCGAAAGAAAGAAATGAAGAACCATTGCATCCTTTGGTGCAATCATTGATTGAGCAATTTCAAGATGTATTCCCGGATGATCTACCACCTGGTTTGCCTCCAATAAGAGGGATTGAGCATCAAATTGATCTCATACCTGGTGCTCCTTTGCCAAACAAAGCTGCCTACCGGTGTAATCCAGAAGAAACGAAAGAGCTACAAAGGCAGGTGGAAGAATGGGTGGCTAGAGGATATGTTCGAGAAAGTATGAGCCCATGTTCTGTTCCAGCTTTGCTTGTTCCAAAGAAGGATGGTACTATGCGCATGTGTGTTGATAGTAGGGCCATAAATAACATCACCATTAAGTATATATATCCAATTCCTCGCTTGGATGATATGCTTGATGAGTTGCATGGTTCTATTGTCTTCTCAAAGATTGATCTTCGTAGTGGTTATCATCAAATTAGAATGAAAGAAGGAGATGAGTGGAAGACAGCATTTAAAACTGAAGGAGGATTATTTGAATGGAGGGTCATGCCATTTGGACTCTCTAATGCTCCAAGTACTTTCATAAGGCTGATGAATGAGGTCCTACGTCCTTTCATCTGTAAGTTTGTCGTCGTATACTTTGATGATATTCTGGTTTATTCTAAGAATCTGAAGATCATTTGAAGCACTTAACAGATGTCTTTTCTATTTTGAGGCAACAAAAACTTTTTGGAAAGTTGGAAAAATGTGAATTCTTCACTCCTAGTGTTGTTTTCCTTGGTTATGTTGTTTCAAAGGATGGTATTTCTGTTGAACAATTCAAAGTTGAAGCTGTGAGATCTGGGCCAGTTCCAACCAACATATCTGAAGTAAGAAGTTTCCATGGCCTTGCATCATTTTATAGAAGATTCATTAAAGATTTCAGCACTCTATTGGCTCCTATTACTGAATGCATGAAGAAAGGTTCTTTCGAATGGACTAAGGCTGCTCATAATGCCTTTGAATCCATTAAGAAGAAACTTTGTGAAGCTCCAATTTTGGCTTTGCCCAATTTTGATAATCTCTTTGAAGTGGAGTGTGATGCAAGTGGAGTATTGGGGCAGTTCTGGTGCAATCTCAACGTCCCATAGCTTATTTCAATGAGAAGTTGAATGGCTCCAGGAAGAATTACAGCACTTATGATAAGGAGTTCTATGCCATTGTAAGAGCTCTTGATCATTGGAGTCATTATCTTCGCCCCAAGCAATTTGTTCTACATTCTGATCATCAAGCACTCAAGTTTATTAATGGACAACACAAGTTGAATCAAAGGCATGCTAAATGGGTTGAATTTCTTCAATCCTTCTCATTTGTTTCAAAGCATAAATCTGGAAAAACCAATGTTGTAGCTGATGCACTTTCAAGGAGGTATTCTCTTCTATCTATTGTTGAAGCTAAAATTCTTGGTTTTCATTTTATTAAACCTCTTTACAAGGATGATCAAGATTTTTCTCAATTCTTTGAGGAAGAAAGGGCTGCTCTTTCAGGCCCTTATGTGATTCAGGAAGGTTTTCTTTTTAAGAACAACAAGTTGTGCATTCCCAAAAGCTCAATGCGAGATCTCTTGGTGAATGAAGCCCATGGTGGAGCTATTGCTGGTCATTTTGGCATCAATAAGACACTTGACATCTTGCAAGAACACTTTTATTGGCCTAAGATGGTTGATGATGTCCATAATGTTGTGTCAAGATGCTCTATTTGTCATAAAGCTAAGAGTCAATTTCATCAAGGAATGTATACTCTTCTGCCTGTTCCACATCAGCCTTGGGAAGATGTAAGCATGGATTTTATTGTGGCACTACCAAGAACTCAAAGAGGGAAAGATGCTATTATGGTAGTTGTTGATCGTTTTTCAAAAATGGCTCATTTCATCGCATGCACGAAATCAGATGATGCTTCTCATGTTGCTGATCTCTACTTCAAAGAAATTCTCAAGCTTCATGGAGTTCCAAAGACCATTGTAAGTGATAGAGATTCTAAGTTTTTAAGCCATTTTTGGAGATGCTTGTGGAAATTGTTGGGGACAAAGCTCTTGTTTAGAGCTCTGATGGGCAAACAGAAGTGACAAATAGAACACTCTCAACTCTTCTTAGAAGTTTGGTGGGAAAAAAATATCAAAGATTGGGATAACAAACTTCCCCATGCAGAGTTTGCATACAATAGAGCTCCATCATATGCAACAGGAAAGTCTCCATTTGAAGTGAATTACGGAGTAAACCTTCTTACTCCCATTGATCTAATCCCACTTCCTATTGATTCCCAAGTGAGTTTTGAGGCTGAACAGCGTGCCAAAGAAATGAAAAGGCTCCATGAACAAGTGAAGACCAGAATTGAAAGGGTGAATGAATTGTACAAGCAAAAGGCAAACAAGCATCGTAACTCCCTTGAATTTAAGCCTGGTGATCTGGTTTGGCTTCCATTCCAATGACTACCAGCGTCCCAGCATACCATCCTACAGAGGAATACGGAGAGCAAAGCTACGTTCCCAATGAGGGACATTATGACGGAACCGAATCATCCGATTCGGTGTAGTATGTACAAGGAGATGGGCGAAATCAGTAGCAACACCCGGCCGCGAGGAACCACCCCGGATTGTCTTACAGGAATCCAAGTGGATGGCTGCAACCTCCACAGTTTCAGAGGCCACCACTCCTCAACAACAACAAAGATTGCTGCCACATCAACAGCAGAGTGGATTTAGGCCATCTGGGCCGTATCGACCATCGGGCTACCAATATAGTCGCCCGCCCCAGCAAGGCTATGCACCAACGCCGCCGTGTTCCAATCTGGAGACCACCTTAGAGACGTTCATGAGCGGACAAGTCAGGTTCAACCAAGACACGTCTACTCAATTCAAGAACATAAACACGTCGCTTGATGAGCTAAGGGGTCAGATGTCCCAATTACTTAAGAATCAAGGGAAATCCGAGGGCTTAGCTAATGACGTGGTCTTTGTTACCACGCGTGGAGGATAGAAAACCGACGTTGTGATGGTGCCGGACACAAACAAAGAACAAGTTACAATCGAGGATGTCACTATTGGCAATGATGATGAAGAGGCTACAGATGAGCCTACTATGAACAGAGAGATGGCGGATTCGCCTTCCACCATACCCACTGTCACACCGGCCCCAAGGGAAGATGCAACTAGTTCCTGTAAGCCATCTCCTAAGAATGCCGCAAAGGATAAGGGAAGCCGACCCCCTCCGCTGTATCCACAGAGGCTATCTTTAGCTAAAATGGAGAAGAAGTATTCAAAGTTCATGGAACTTCTGAAGGGTATCCAGCTCAACCTCCCCTTATGGATGCCATTACAGAAATTCCTATCTATGCGAAGTTTCCGAAGGACCTCATTACTGGGAAGCGGAAGCACGAGAAAATAAATCTTATGGAGGACTCTACCTCCATCATAAAGAACCATCTCCCGAGGAAGCTACCGGATCCGGGAAGCTTCACGGTCCCATGTTCTATAGGACGTACGCCTATCAACCGTGCTTTGATCGACTTGGGAGAGAGCATCAGCTTGATGCCGCTCTCCATATTCGAAAGAATGCAAACCGGAATTGAGTTGGAGCCCACAAACATGTCAATACAGCTGGCAGATCACTCAGTCACGAATCCGGTGGCATTGCCAGAGACGTCATTTTGCAAATACCTCCCAGATTGTGTGTGCCAGTGGATTTTGTTATAATGAATATGCCGGAGGGAGGGAGCTCCCAGCTCATACTCGGCCGTCCTTTCATGGCAACGGCCGGCGTCCTGATTGATGTTCGTGAAGGGACTCTATCAATGAATGTGGGTAATATAGAGGCCCAATTCCGGTTGCAAAAGTCTATGTGGGAGCATGTCTGAGAAAAAGGAGCTAATGCCATAGGGGATTATACCGCTGAGGGGGTCATGAAGGACCTGATGCGAACACGTATTGAGGACGATGGCGACCCCATTTGCAACAAGGCGGTCACCACCTATCTTCGTGTACTTGATGAGGAGCCCACATACAACTCTTTGCACTACAAGAAGCCGGAAGCCATCAGTCACGTAGCTGAGGAAAACCATGGAGAAGAAGCATGCCAAATACCACGACACGGTATCGTTGGCAAGAGTGATGCACGCATCTCTTACACACCAAACAACATAAGAACTTGAGGGAGTCGAGCTCATGACTCAAAATGGGCGCTTATCGGGAGGCAACCCGACTTTTTATATCTTAGATCTTCTTTTTCAGTTTTTTTTTCTTTATCTATCCTAGAAAACCAAATGAAAACACTTTAAATTCCTTAAAAATGCAAAACTATAAAAATCTGATAGGTTCTTCCTTTCTACAGGTTGAACTTTAAGGGGAGCGCCCAAATCGATGTTTTGAATTAAAGGGAGCTGGAAGGAGAGCATCTGATAGAAGAGCAAGCTAAGGGAAAAGAGTCACAGATGACTCGACCGAGCATCCATATACTTGGTCGTGTAGTGCATGGCACATGAAAAGCAAAGGAAAACGTCGTTCTGTCTACACGACCCGAGTAGCCTCTACTCGGTCGAGTAGTCCCTTACTCGACCGAGTATCCATTTGCTCGATCGAGCTGAGGAAGGCACGTGGAAATATTGGAAAAACGACGTTCTGCCTACACGGCCCGAGTAGTATCAACTCGGTCGAGTAGATGCCTACTCGACCGAGTATCCATCTACTCGACCAAGCAAGGGAGAAACTGGGAAACAACGACGAATTGGTTACTCGACCGAGTTGACCCTACTCGACCGAGTAATTGAGGGAGTATTCTAAAACTCAGCTTCAACTTATTTTTATGACTCAACCGAGCAGTTACGCTGCTCGGTCGAGTAGCGTTACCCCAATCTTGCGGGGCCCACATTCCGACCGAGTCGGGTTATCAAAACCCAAATCGACTTCATTAAGCTATAAACTTTTTTTCACTCTCCCAAATCTCCTTGCCCGAGCACCCAGCGCTCTCTCCTACTCGACCCGTACCGCCACCGATGCCTTCCCCTCTGTCGTCCGCATCGCCGTCCGCGCCACCGTTCTGGTCCGCCATCTCTCTCTCTCTCTCTCTCTCTCTCTCTCTCTCTCTCTCTCTCTCTCTCTCTCTCTTGCTCCCCTTATATCCTTTCCCCCGTTCGAATCACCGGAACAACGCCGCCGGCACCACCTATTACCAGCGGTGCCCCCAAAAAAACCTCGCCCCTACCCTCCCTTGAAACACCCCCTACCCTACCCCCCCTCTCCTCTCGAAACAGCCCGCCGTTCCTCCAGTCCCCACACCCCATAGGGCAACCCCATCTGCTCGACCGAGCACGAATGGTGCTTGACTGAGCAATTAGACAGCCAACTCCCCATCGAAACTACTTGACCGAGCACAATTAGTGCTCGGTCAAGACATCGACCAACCCATTCGATCTACTCGACCAAGCACTACTGCTGCTCGGTCGAGCAACCCTTAGCACACCAACCATGCCCCCTATGTTACTCGACCGAGCAACGATTGTACTCGATCGAGCAACGGCACACATCCCCCTACTTATTTTTCATTTCATCCCCTGACATTATATTTTCTACTATTTCAGGTACGTTTCGCCTACAGAGGAGGACATGTCCCAAAGCATCTCGGGGGAGACCTCTAATCTGTAGCAGTCACGTTCCTGCTCACATCATTCTCGTCGTGATCGCTGTGTTGGTACACTCTATACACTCTTTATTTTTTTTCGACACTTCAGTCTACCTTTTGCATGATGCCTCGCACTAGGGGGTCTCATACCTCCATGTCGCGGGAAGAGGAAGGCCGCTGACACCTCCTCTTCTCGACCATCACGCGGCACTCGCCGTGCCACTACACCCACCACCGAGGAGTACATGGGCGATCCATCGTCCGCGTCCGACTCTTCTCCCCTGCATCACACACAGATCCCTGCCACTTGTACCCCCATACCAACTATTGCTCCTCCCCCACCACCCTCCCCCCCACTGTTTGCCGCCACATGTGCGGACATTTAGCATTACCTTCAGTGACGACGCACACTGTGACCGCTTCATTGCGCTGTAGCAGCGGAGGATCATTCCCACACAGTTCATCGACCTTCCCGCCCTTCGACACCTTGGACACCTGTAGGGAGTCCACTGGCTCTACCATACCATCGGTTTTGACCGACTCATTGCAGCCCACGCCACCGCCTACACCCGCCTCACTCTAGAGGTGTTGAGTTCCATTGCCCGCACCCAGGTAGGTGATGGAATTAGCTTCAGGCTGCTGGACCATGACTTCGTGGTTACGTACGCTATGATCCATGCCCACTTTCGCTTTTCGGATGTCCCTGACCCCCACGCCGCCTTCTCCCCAGACTACGACCAGCCTCGTTCGATGCCTCTGCTTTCTGGCATTGCATTTCTGGTCTGGACCATTACTGTCCCAGCTGAGCGAAGGCATCATGCATCATGCATCGTGCATCCTTGTCTTCGCTACATGCAGCGCCACCTCGCCACCACCATTTTTTGCAGGCCAGAGGTCGGCACCATTTCCATACCCGAGCTTTTCCATCTTACGGGAATGACCCGACCTCTGCGCTACTACAAGGACAGCTCCCTCCACCCATTCACCCTTTCTGACACAGCCCACTGGCTGTGTTACCACCTTCTTCTGACTGCCCATACCCGTTATGCCACCGATATCTGCTGCGGCGGATTTTTCACCATCTTTGCACGGATGCTGGTCATAGATCTCCCTGATGGTCTAGTGACCCCCTGGCCCCACGCGCTTGACTTTGACTGTACTTGAGCACATGCACATCATCGGGCCATATAGGGCACATAACTGGACCTACCTTTTAGGCACCGATCACACGCCCAACTTTGTCCTTCCCGCCCCTCACCTCACCATGGTAGTGCCAGTCCTGTAGAGCTGGATGATGCTAGGGTCTTCCACTTCCTACCATCCACGTCCTCCAGCCGTGCCGGAGCACCCATCGACGTTGACGTCGACGACTGGGTGCTCAGCTCTTCTGAGGACGAGGAGCCCGACCTAGCTTCCATCGTGGCTGCCTTGCCACCACAGCCTGCACACCCTCCTCCACCAGGAGACACTACCGTCTCCACCTCTGTCACCACCACCGTCGGAACCACGGGAACTGTCACCACTGTCTGCCCCGAGGCCTCTGCCGCTGCGTCCTCTGTACCTATACCTAAGGGCACGGTCTTACCTTCTGCTCCAGAGCCTACTGCTCCACACTTTCCAGTTCAGGAGCCTTCCAGCACCCTTCCACTGCTTAGGAACCATATAGCATCCCTGCCAATCTACTTAAGGTCCCATATTCCACTCACTATCATCACTTCCACACCGGCAGCCGTTGTCCTTACCGAGAGTGTCACGACTTCTATCTACACATCTGTGTCGATGACTGCTCTATCTTCCACTGTTGCTCCCTCTTCTGCTACCACAACTTCTCCGGATCTCGGCCACACTACACCTCACACTTCCACTGTCGAGATCCCATCGAGTTCACCCTCTTCGACCTTTCAGCCTAGGCACCGTAGATTATCTACACGTGGCCATTTTACGAGAGTAGTGTCTCACAGTTCTCATCCTCTCCTCGACTCCCATACCACTGACGCTTGTCTGACAGCATTGGAGGACTCGACTTCTTGCCTTCGACGGGATTTCGACGACTTCATTCGCTCGACAGCCACCCATCAAGAGAGAGTCGAGGCAGACCTAGCTTCTATTATAGACCTACTGCAGACACGGGGCTCACCTCCTGTGATCCTAGCTCACGCCCCTCCCCCCAGGCCAGCCCCTGTATCGACCAATGCACCACTCAGTGCCCCACACCTTCAGGTGTTTGTAGGACCTGCCACTTCTACACCTGAGTTAGTTGCCACAGTCGTGTCCACTTTAGTTGTCGACGCATACACTTATACATCAGTCGAGACCGCTATTGTCCTATTTTCAGCTGCGCCCGTCACCACCACTTTCGATCTCCCGGCCGACACACCTGTCGAGCCACAGCTCGCTGCCGCATTCTATGCTTCGCAGCAGGAGGACCTACCACCACCCTCAGAGGGTGGTGCCCCTGCTAATGATGTCCCTCTACCACTTCTTGTCCATGTCCTTTCCTCATCCTATTTTGTGTCCATATGTCTTTTTGGGGCCCTAGTCTTACATAGCTTGGGCGAGGACCCCCCATGCATCATTTTTTCATCATTGCATCATATCACGGTTTCTTTCTTCTGCACAGTTTTATTTTCTATTCCTTTTCTATCCCCACACCCACCCACCAACTCTAGCATTAGTTCCTGCATACCAGCGTTTTCTCAGCAGTGAGGACAATGCTGCGTTTAGCTTAGGGGATGAGCGCTATCGCTTTATTTTTCATTTTTTATATTTTCTTTCATTTTTTCACCTTTTTACTTTTTCCACCCATTTTCCACCTTTTCATCTTTTTTCTCATTCAGCATCACATTTTTCACTTTTTGCCATACTTGCATGCCTGTTTTCATTCTCTCGCTTCCTCCACTTTTCTCCCTTTTTAGCTAGAATTGTTCTGCATGATGATATCTCTCATCACCCTCAGAAGCGACTCACGATGTTTATATCTGTTGACATGCTATTTAGGTTAGTCTCAGTTTTACTATTTATATGCTGGCATATTTTCTTGCTGATCTTTCTAATTTAATGCCTGATCTGAATTGAAATTGAATGCATGAAATAGTATCTAGTACGTCTTTTGTTGGGTAATGCACCTAGGTTCACACATCATAGTACATTTGGAGCACCTATTTGTTATCTTATCCACTTCTTTTTGCATGCTTTGATATTTTTGTGCTTTATACTGCATGCTTTCATTATTCACTGAGATGAATGAAAATATCCATACTAGCTATGAGTTTAGTTAAAGTATTATCCCATTGAATCGTTGTGCACCTCTGATGAGTGAACCGAGTGATATATTATTTTCTTTCTCCATATATCCTTATGATTCTCTACACATCATCTGGTTTCAACCCCTGCAGCTGGTTTCTACCGCATCTACTTCCCAAAAATCCCAAAATAAAAAAATATAGCTTCAAAGAAAAATGTGAAAAGAGAAAAAGAAAAGAAAAGAGAAAAGAAGGAAAGAAAATTATTTCCTATCCCTTTATTAGAAGCTACTACAAATACTTGGAAAAAGACAAAAATTTCCATATCCTATTCCTAGATGCGACGCCTCAAGCTAAGCTTGGGGGGTGAACCACTTGATTATGTGAGTGAGTATAACATTAGAGTGGAGATGGTGCACAACGGGAAGATTCGATAATTCTTGAACTTTTACAAAATATTTTAGTTTTGGAGATTTTTTATGATTTGAAGTGAATGTTTGAATGACATGATCTTTTTCCATTCTCTATTGCATGTTGGTGTGATCTCTTTGTGCTTCACTTGTATCTATTGATTGAAAAAGTGCATTGCTAACTCTTTTTATACTAGACTCTATAGATTGCATGAAATTGATATGAGTTGATGACATGATTTTAGAAGATCCCTTCTTTTGCCTTTATTGCATGTTAGCCATATGATTAGTAAGACTTGCGGATACTATTAGCATGTGTTTTATTATTCGAAGCATCGTGATATACTGCTGAGGCTTGAGATCTGATTGGACATTTTAGCAATCTCTCACATCTCTTATCTCTTTTATTTTCTTTTATTTTTATCTCCCGACATGCCTAGTATTCGTCTTCCTCAAGGACGAGTAAGAGGTAAGCATGGGTGATTTTGATGTGTCCATAATTTCTATCTTTTCATAGCATCATTTTATTGCATTTCATGTCGCATCCGCATCCAAATCCCGCATTTTCTTACGATACTGCAATTTTAACGCCATATTCGAGTTTTGTAGAGTTTTGTGGATTTGCAGGGATTCGGAACCACTTTTGAATATGGACACATCCAACACGACCATTAGTCTGTTGGCGAGGCTCTACAGGAGTTTGTCGAGGTTCAGAAGCAGATGGGAGGAGAAGATGAGAAGCTAGCAGGAGAAAGGAGTCAGTATAGATCTTTCCCATGCGACTCGACCGAGCAGCATAGGGTGCTCGGTCGAGCTGATACACGAGCCTAGCAGAACCGCATCCCACTCAACCGAGTAGCTTGGTGACTCGGTCGAATCGTTTCATTTTCAAAGCTCCATCCTATCAACATCCTGCTCGACCGAGCAGGACTTACTCGACCGAGTCACCAGGCTACTCGACCGAGCAAGGCCTACTCGGGCCAGTAGACAGAGCGACACTTTTGAAGGAGCCTCGATCCACTGACTGCTCGACCGAGTCGGCGGGTTGCTCGACCGAGTCACCCAGAAACCTTTGCCCGGCCAAGAGCAGCTAAGGCGCCTGCTCGACCGAGCAGGCGTCTACTCGCCCGAGTAGGCGACTCGGTTGGCGACACGTGGGGCCCCAAACTCCATATTTTGAGGATTTTGTGGGGTCCCACTTGGATGTATTAGAAGGTATTTTTTGACTGACGTTGAGGAGAGCTTGGAGGAGATTATTTTTTAGCTTAGGAGGGGAGATCGAAAACTATTGTAGACCTAGATCTAGGTTTTGAGAATTGAATTGTTTTTGGGGAAAGATTAAGATTTTATTATGTGTTTTGTCTGGGAACCTGTGGAAATTCTTCGCTTGACTTTATTGATATGATCTTAATCCCTCGCTTGACTTTATTGATATGATATTTTCTACGGTAGAAACTATGTTTTTATTTGTCGTAATCACTATGTGTGAGTAATTTTCCCTAGGCTGATGGGTTAGCCCTAAGACTTTGGAAAAGAGATGTAAATTTGGATTTCTAGGTTGTATTGGAAACAAAGGAGAAGTATTTCGGTCGATCCATCAAGATCCCTAGGAGAACTCGGACTGAGATCATGCCCACGGTCGGTGGAAGTGAGAGCTTAAGGAGTATCTTTGGAATTTAAATAGGGAATTACTGGATCCAACCAAGACTCGTGACCATGCTCAGCTCGTGCCTTGAAGGGATCCACCGACGAACTATATCACTGCATTGACGGCTGATGCAGGAGCAAACATGACTAATTTGATGATGTTAGCAAGTGACATCAAAGAAATTTCGAGCTCCAACTTTAGCTCTCAATTTCAGGTTGGTCCTCAAGCTGTTTTGGGCCAAGTTTTGCTTAGTTGGCTTCCTTAATGGGTCAACTATGTTGGGAAGCGATTATTTTGGCATCTAAACTCAAATGAAGATTCAGATTTCAAATGAAGGGGGAGCTGAAGAGTTTGGACGAATTTTGAAGACTTTGGCCTTGGAAATCCACTCTAGCATTTACTTTTTCAGCATTCAATGTCTAGGAATTTGTAGCCTAGTAAATTATAGCCTAGTAAAGTGTAGTCTTGTAAGTTGTGTAATCAGCCTTGGAAGTTGTTGGCTGTTTACTTTTTAAACATTCAATGGCTTGAAAGTTGTAGTCTAGTAAGTTGTGTAATCAGCATTGGAAGTTGTTGCCTATTAAATGCTGATGTATGTCACTAGCAATGTTGTATGTCTTCTTTAAAAGAGATTCCTTGTAACTCAAAAGATCAGATTTGTTGAATGAGAATTTTGAAGTTGCACGTTCTTTCAAAACTTGTTGTTAATCTTGTTTTCTTTATCTAACTGTGGGAAGGTTAGTGGTGAGACAAGAGAGTTCTTTATCAATTGGGAGGGTGGCCTAGCCTTTAATCTCAGTTGTGGTGAACTCCATTTCCTGATCTTGAGTGGTGGCATAGCCTTTATCTCAGATCTCTATCCTCCGTTTTAGTCTTCAATTCTGAACTCCAAACATTCTAATACCCGTCACGCATCAACTTGGTATCAGAGCTTAAAATCAGGTGTTCATCTCTTTTGTTGTCATCCTTTCTTCTCCAATCAGCCTATTCTCTCTTCCATTCCAACCTAAACACTTTCATTAGTCTAAACACATCCTTTTCAAGCCAAAAGTATGGATGAAATTCCCAGAAATATGACCATTGAGCAAGCTCAAAATCTGCGGCGCGATAGAGAGCTTACTGAATTAAGAGGCCAGATTGCAGAAATACACCAAGCCATTGCTCAACTAGGCATAAGAAGGAATCATGGAAGAAGGAGGAACTCAAGGAGCACTCATGTCACCTCTTCCTTATCTAATTCAGACTCTAATGATGCAGGATCTTCATATGAAGATTCACTTCCTCAAATTCATCATAGAAGGCCCCCCAAAGATGATTTCAATGATGTGAAGATAGATCCACCAGATTTTGATGGAAGCTTGAATCCTGATGTATATTTGGAGTGGGTTCGTTCTATTGAGCGAATTTTTGAAGCCAAAGGTTATAATGATGAGAAATGATTCAAGGATGCATGCATCAAGCTCAAAAGGTATGCATCGATCTGGTTTGAGAACCTGAAATTGGAGAGGAGTCGAGAAGGCAAAAGAAAACTTAAGTCTTGGACCAAACTGAAAAGACTTATGGATAAAAGGTTTATTCCAGCAAGTTACAAGCAAGATTTGTATCTCAAATTTGCGTCTCTTAAGCAAGAAAATCTAAGTGTTGAAGAGTATATTAGAGAATTTGAGCAGCTCCTTTTGAAGAGTGGAATTCAAGAAGAATCTGAACAGAAAATTGTCCGATTCCTTGGTGGGTTGAATCCAAATATTGCTGAGAAAGTTGATCTACAGCCTTTTTGGACCTTTGAGGACGTGTGCAAGTTGGACATGAAGGTGGAGAAACATGCTAAGTAGAAGAAGACATCAAGCAAGCCTCCAAATTTCTTTAAGAGTGATTTCTCTAAAAATGACTCCTCTTCTTCGAGCGCTGATAAGAATAAGGAGAAGGTCAAGGAAACTCCTAAAGAATTTCAGAAAAGGTTTGATGGGAAGAAATTCTTTAAGTGTCATGGTTTTGGCCATTTCCAGGCTGATTGTCCAAATAGAAGAATTATGACACTTAAGGAGATTGAAGAGATTGAGGAAGAAGTTGAAAAGGAAGTGATTTGGGATACTGAAGGAAATGCTAATCCTGAAGGCGAGATGGTGTTAGAAGCTGATCAAGGTGAACTTCTCATGTTCAGAAGGGTTCTCCATGCAAAGGAAGCACCACAAGAACAAGGCCAAAGGGAGCAAATATTTTACACTAGGTGCACCATCAAGGGCATAGTATGCAGTCTCATTATAGACAGTGGCAGCTGTGCAAATGTTGCTTCTACAACACTCATTAAGAAACTTCAGTTGCCTACTACACCACACCCACATCCATACAAACTTCAATGGCTTAGCAAGAACAGTGAGGTCAAGGTAACCAAACAAGCTCTTGTTGCTCTTTCCATTGGCAATGTTTATCATGATCGTATTTTGTGTGATGTGCTTCCTATGGATGCTAGCCATATTCTCTTAGGAAGACCTTGGCAGTTTGATAAACATGTTATTCATGATGGCCACAAAAACACTTATTCTCTTATTATTGATCAAAAGAAAATCACACTTGCTCTTTTACCACCTAGTCAGATTTATGTGAATTTACATGGGGTGGGAACCACAAGTGAGAAAGCCTCCTACCTATGTCAGGCACAAGTTGATCATTACTTACTCAATTGCAACACTATTTATGCTTTACTTGTGGTTGAGGCTTCGAAAGAAAGAAATGAAGAACCATTGCATCCTTTGGTGCAATCATTGATTGAGCAATTTCAAGATGTATTCCCGGATGATCTACCACCTGGTTTGCCTCCAATAAGAGGGATTGAGCATCAAATTGATCTCATACCTGGTGCTCCTTTGCCAAACAAAGCTGCCTACCGGTGTAATCCAGAAGAAACGAAAGAGCTACAAAGGCAGGTGGAAGAATGGGTGGCTAGAGGATATGTTCGAGAAAGTATGAGCCCATGTTCTGTTCCAGCTTTGCTTGTTCCAAAGAAGGATGGTACTATGCGCATGTGTGTTGATAGTAGGGCCATAAATAACATCACCATTAAGTATATATATCCAATTTCTCGCTTGGATGATATGCTTGATGAGTTGCATGGTTCTATTGTCTTCTCAAAGATTGATCTTCGTAGTGGTTATCATCAAATCAGAATGAAGGAAGGAGATGAGTGGAAGACAACATTTAAAACTGAAGGAGGATTATTTGAATGGAGGGTCATGCCATTTGGACTCTGTAATGCTCCAAGTACTTTCATGAGGCTGATGAATGAGGTCCTACGTCCTTTCATTGGTAAGTTTGTCGTCGTATACTTTGATGATATTCTGGTTTATTCTAAGAATCTGAAGATCATTTGAAGCACTTAACAGATGTCTTTTCTATTTTGAGGCAACAAAAACCTTTTGGAAAGTTGGAAAAATGTGAATTCTTCACTCCTAGTGCTGTTTTCCTTGGTTATGTTGTTTCAAAGGATGGTATTTCTGTTGATCAATTCAAAGTTGAAGCTGTGAGATCTGGGCTAGTTCCAACCAACATATCTGAAGTAAGAAGTTTCCATGGCCTTGCATCATTTTATAGAAGATTCATTAAATATTTCAGCACTCTATTGGCTCCTATTACTGAATGCATGAAGAAAGGTTCTTTCGAATGGACTAAGGCTGCTCATAATGCCTTTGAATCCATTAAGAAGAAACTTTGTGAAGCTCCAATTTTGGCTTTGCCCAATTTTGATAATCTCTTTGAAGTGGAGTGTGATGCAAGTGGAGTAGGTATTGGGGCAGTTCTGGTGCAATCTCAACGTCCCATAGCTTATTTCAATGAGAAGTTGAATGGCTCCATGAAGAATTACAGCACTTATGATAAGGAGTTCTATGCCATTGTAAGAGCTCTTGATCATTGGAGTCATTATCTTCGCCCCAAGCAATTTGTTCTACATTCTGATCATCAAGCACTCAAGTTTATTAATGGACAGCACAAGTTGAATCAAAGGCATGCTAAATGGGTTGAATTTCTTTAATCCTTCTCATTTGTTTCAAAGCATAAATCTGGAAAAACCAATGTTGTAGCTGATGCAATTTCAAGGATGTATTCTCTTCTATCTATTGTTGAAGCTAAAATTCTTGGTTTTCATTTTATTAAACCTCTTTACAAGGATGATCAAGACATTTCTCAATTCTTTGAGGAAGAAAGGGCTGCTCTTTCAGGCCCTTATGTGATTCAGGAAGGTTTTCTTTTTAAGAACAAGTTGTGCATTCCCAAAAGCTCAATGCGTGATCTCTTGGTGAAAGAAGCCCATGGTGGAGCTGTTGCTGGTCATTTTGGCATCAATAAGACACTTGACATCTTACAAGAACACTTTTATTGGCCTAAGATGGCTGATGATGTCCATAATGTTGTGTCAAGATGCTCTATTTGTCATAAAGCTAAGAGTCAATTTCATCAAGGAATGTATACTCCTCTGCCTGTTCCACATCAGCCTTGGGAAGATGTAAGCATGGATTTTATTGTGGCACTACCAAGAACTCAAAGAGGGAAAGATGCTATTATGGTAGTTGTTGATCGTTTTTCAAAAATGGCTCATTTCATCGCATGCACGAAATCAGATGATGCTTCTCATTTTGCTGATCTTTATTTCAAAGAAATTCTCAAGCTTCATGGAGTTCCACAGACCATTGTAAGTGATAGAGATTCTAAGTTTTTAAGCCATTTTTGGAGATGCTTGTGGAAATTGTTGGGGACAAAGCTCTTGTTTAGTACTGCTTACCATCCTCAAACTGATGGGCAAACAGAAGTGACAAATAGAACACTCTCAACTCTTCTTAGAAGTTTGGTGGGAAAAAAATATCAAAGATTGGGATAACAAACTTCCCCATGCAGAGTTTGCATACAATAGAGCTCCATCATATGCAACAGGAAAGTCTCCATTTGAAGTGAATTACGGAGTAAACCCTCTTACTCCCATTGATCTAATCCCACTTCCTATTAATTCCCAAGTGAGTTTTGAGGCTGAACAGCATGCCAAAGAAATGAAAAGGCTCCATGAACAAGTGAAGACCAGAATTGAAAGGGTGAATGAATTGTACAAGCAAAAGGCAAACAAGCATCGTAACTCCCTTGAATTTAAGCCTGGTGATCTGGTTTGGCTTCATTTAAGGAAGGAAAGGTTTCCCTCTCGAAGGAAGAACAAGCTCATGGCTCTTGGTGATGGCCCTTTCGAAATTATTGAGAAGGTTGGAAGTAATGCATACAAGCTTGAATTGCCTGGAGAAACCAATATTTCTGCCACTTTCAATATTGGTGACTTAACTCCATTCTTGCCTGAAAATGAAGATGATGATGATTTGAGGGAAAATCCAAATCAAGGAGAGGAGAATGATGCAGGAGCAAACATGACTAATCTGATGATGTTAGCAAGTGACATCAAAGAAATTTCGAGCTCCAACTTTAGCTCTCAATTTCAGGTTGGTCCTCAAGCTGTTTTGGGCCAAGTTTTGCTTAGTTGACTTCCTTAATGGGTCAACTATGTTGGGAAGTGATTATTTTGGCATCTGAACTCAAATGAAGATTCAGATTTCAAATGAAAGGGGAGCTGAAGAGTTTGGACGAATTTTGAAGACTTTGGCCTTGGAAATCCACTCTAGCATTTACTTTTTCAGCATTCAATGTCTAGAAAGTTGTAGCATAGTAAATTATATAGCCTAGTAAAGTGTAGTCTTGTAAGTTGTGTAATCAGCCTTGGAAGTTGTTGGCTGTTTACTTTTTCAACATTCAATGGCTTGAAAGTTGTTGTGTCTAGTAAGTTGTAGCCTAGTAAGTTGTGTAATCAGCATTGGAAGTTGTTGCCTATTAAATGCTGATGTATGTCACTAGCAATGTTGTATGTCTTCTTTAAAAGAGAGTCCTTGTAACTCAAAAGATCAGATTTGTTGAATGAGAATTCTGAAGTTGCAAGTTCTTTCAAAACTTGTTGTTAATCTTGTTTTCTTTATCTAACTGTGGGAAGGTTAGTGGTGAGACAAGAGAGTTCTTTATCAATTGGGAGGGTGGCCTAGCTTTTAATCTCAGTTGTGGTGAACTCCATTTCCTGATTTTGAGTGGTGGCATAGCCTTTATCTCAGATCTCTATCCTCTGTTTTAGTCTTCAATTCTGAACTCCAAACATTCTAATACCCGTCACGCATCAACGGCTACCGCCATTGTGTCAATGAGAGCCATCGAAGTACCACGAAGCTCTAACCCATGAGAGTGATATGAGCTAAGAGATCAACCCCCTAAACCCCATGCAACGTAAGAATCCCGTTCTAACATCAACCTCTGACGTTCTTAGCGGTGATCCCTAAGGCCCTAGCTTCTCTTTATATCAAACCAACAATACCATTACAACCAATCTTCTCAAACCGACTGCTATCTCATTCTGAGATCTAAAAATAATCTAATACTCCAATTTACTGTCAATGTCCCTGTAGCATTCGACAATATTATATACTATAATTTGACACCGTCTGCTTACGGATAGAGCCCAGAGCTGACACCAAGGAACCATACTACACTTAGCAACTGTGACACAGCTAGATGGATTTTAGGTGTAAGTTCGGGACGCGTCAGTAATCCTACCGATATCCTCAACACCTGCACTCTCGTTCTCCATTGCATCCAAACCTTAGGACATTACCCTAACTTTAGGATGCTTAGTTAAATCATTTATACGAACAAGAACTCACCCTCCAAGTGTGGTTAGAACCCTCAGCCATTCTTTACACGCTTTGACTATTCGTGTGCATTTGCAGATTAGTTTCGTCTCTGTGGATACGATCCCGTACTTACCAGGTTTATTATTTGTCGACCTCGTACACTTGCGAGTATCACCTTTTAGGGAGAGTCAAGCAAATTGGCACCGTTGTCGGGGACGGTGTATCTTCATTTCACACTTTGGTTCTTGTCGTAAAAATTTGATGAGATCTTTTCACTCTTTTGTCTATATTCATTGTGGATATCCGAGTTTGTTTTTCAATTTTTTTAATCATCAAAACTATAAAAATTTGGCTAATCTTGGAAAGTTTTCGCTTGAGCTCAATTGTCTAGTTTATGTGGTTAATGACTCCTCAAACACATAGACTAGTAAGAAACATAGACATGGCCGATAACAATACCATCACCAACGGTAATGACAACACCAATCATAGTGACGACGATCACTCTCAACATGAGGGTGATCAAAGTTTGAGATATGTGTTGAGACCAAGTAGGTCTGCTACCGGCTCATGCATTGTGCTTCCAGCTGATGCAAATTCCTTTAGCCCAAGA
>CM061136.1:69971006-70015731 GCA_030789695.1 Scilla litardierei
GTGTGCGCTGGGTAATTTTGGGAAAATGTTGACATTATTTGCGTTGCGCGCAGACCGGTCACAATTTTACCGGCTGTGCACGCTGCGTAATTTTGGGTAAATATAGGCAGTTTTGCTAAGCATGCAAAACAGTCGCAATTTTGACGGTTGTGCGCGCTGCGTAATTTTGGGTAAATGTTGACATATTTTGTAGACAGTTTTGCTCAGCACGCAAAATTGTCACATTTTAACCGGATGTGCGCGCTGAGTAATTTTGGTAAAATGTAGGCATTTTTTCTCAGTGCGCAAAACGGTCACAATTTTGCTGGTTGTGCGCGTTAAGTCACTTTGGGTAAATGTAGACATGTTTGGTACGGTCACGTTTTAGCGGGTTGTGCGCGCTGGGTCACTTTGGATATTTTGCGACATTTTTTTGCGTGGCGCAAAACAGTCACAGTTTTGCGGGTTGTGCGCACTGGGTAATTTTGAGTAAAACGAGACAAATTTTGCCCAGCGCGCAAAACTACCACATTTTTGGTCAGCGCGCAGAACTGTCACATTTTTGTCGGTTGTGCGCGCTAGGTAATTTTGGAAGAATGAAGACTGTTTTGCTCAAAGCGCAAAACTGTCGCAATTTTGTTGGTTGTGCGCGCTAGGTAATTTTGGAAATTTAGACAGTTTTGCTCAGCGCGCAAAACAGTAACAATTTTGTCGGGTGTGCGCATTGCGTAATTTTGGGCCAAAACAGTACGGTACAATTTAGCAGGTTGTGCGCGCTGGGTCACTTTGGGTAAATGTAGACATTATTTGCGTAGCGCGCAAAACAGTCACAATTTTGCGGGTTGTGCACGCTGGGTAATTTTTAGTAAATGGTGACATTTTTGCCCATCGCGCAAAACTGTCACATTTTTGCCGGTTGTGCGCACTGGGTAATTTTGGGTAAATGCAGACAGTTTTGCTCAAAGCACAAATCTGTCACAACTTTGCCGGTAGTGCGCGCTGGGTAATTTTGGGAAATTTAGACAGTTTTGCTCAGCGCGCAAAACAGTCACAATTTTGCTGGTGTGCGCATTGCGTAATTTTGGGCAAATGTAGGCATTTTTCTCAGTGTGCAAAACGGTCTCAAATTTGCCAAGTATGCGTGCTGCGTAATTTTGGGCAAATTTATATTGTTTTGCTCAGGGCGCAAAATGGTCACAATTTTACCGGCTGTGCACACTGAATAATTTTGGGCAAATGTCAACATTTTTGCCCAGCACGCTTCTGAGTAAAATTGTGACCGTTTTCCACGCTGTGTAATTTTGGGTAAATGTAGACATTTTTTTACGCAGCGCGCAAAACAGTCACAATTTTGCCGGTTGTGTGCACTGGGTAATTTTGGGTAACAGTAGACAGTTTTGCTCAGCGCGCAAAACCATCACAATTTTGCCGGTTGTGCGCGCTCGATAATTTTGGGTAAATGTAGAAAGTTTTGCGCAGTGCACAAAACAGTCACAATTTTGCCAGGTGTGTGCGCTGGTAATTTTGTGTAAATGTAGACAGTTTTGTCCAGCACGCAAAACGGTCACAATTTGCCGGTTGTGCACGCAGCGTAATTTTAGGTAAGTGTAGGCAATTTTTCTAAGCACGCAAAACAGTCACAATTTTGCCGGTTGTGCGCGTTGAGTAATTTTGGGTAAATGTTGACATATTTTGTAATTTTGGGTAAATGTAGACAGTTTTGTCCAGCACACAAAACGGTCACATTTTTGCCGGATGTGTGCGCTGAGTAATTTGGGTAAATGAAGACATTTTGACTCCGCGCTCTAAATGGTCACAATTTTACCGGTTATGAGCGTTGAGTAATTTTGGGTAACTGTAGACATTTTTGGTCAGCGTGCAAAACGGTCACAATTTTCCAGGTTGTGCGCGCTGAGAAATTTTTGGACAATTTAGACAATTTTGCTCAGCACGCAAAATGGTCACAATTTTGCCGGATGTGCGGGCAAAGTAATTTTGGGTAAATGTTGACATTTTTGCGCAGCGCGCAAAAAGTTCAAAATTTTACCGGTGTGCGTTGGTAATTTTTGGGTAAATGTAGACAGTTTTGTCCAACGTGCAAAACAGTCACAATTTTGTCGGCTATGGGCGCTGAGTAACTTTGGGTAAAGGTAGAAATATTTGATCAGCGCGTAAAAAGGTCACAATTTTGCAGGTTGTGCGCGCTGGGTCAGTTTGGGTAAATGGCGACATTTGTCCTCAGCGCGCAAAACAGTCACAATTTTGCGGGTTAAGGGCGCTAGGTAATTTTGGGTAAATGTAGACATTATTTGCGTTGCGCGCAAAACGGTCACAATTTTGCCGGTTGTGTTCGCTGGGTAATTTTGGGTAAAGGTAGACAGTTTTGCCCAGCGCGCAAAACGGTTACAATTTTACCGGTTGTGCGGGCTGCGTAATTTTGAGCAAATATTGACTTTTTTCTCGGCACAAAAAACGGTCACAATTTTGCCGGTTGTGCGCGTTTAGCAATTTTGGGTAAATGTTGACATATTTTGTAGACAGTTTTGCTCAGCACGAAAAACAGTCACATTTTTGCCGGATGTGCGCGCTGAGTAATTTTAGTAAAATGTTGACATTTTTGCTCGGCGCTCAAAATGGTTACAATTTTTCTGATTGTGAGCGTTGAGTAATTTTGAGTTACTGTAGACATTTTTGGGCTGCGTACAAAACGGTCACAATTTTGATGGTTGTGCGCGCTGAAGAATTTTGAGAAAATTTAGACAGTTTTACTCAGCGCGCAAAACGGTCACAATTTTGCCGGTTGTGCGGGTTGAGTCACTTTGGGTAAATGTTGACATTTTTGCGCAGCGCGCTAAACAGTCACAATTTTGCGGGTTGTGGGCGCTAGGTAATTTTGGGTAAATGTAGACAATATTTGCGTCGCGCGCAAAACGGTCATAATTTTGCCGGTTGTGCGCGCTGCGTTATTTTAGATAAATGTAGACAGTTTTGTCCAGCGCGCAAAACGACCACAATTTTGTCGGTTGTGCAGGCACGTAATTTTGGGTAAATGTTGATATTTTTGCGCAGCGCGCAAAACGGTCACAATTTTGCCGGGTGTGCGCGCTGGTAATTTTGGGTAAATGTAAAAATTTTTACCCAGCGCGCAAAACGGTCACAATTTTACGGGTTTTGATCGCCTGGTAATTTTGGGTAAATGTAGACTATTTTGACCAGTGCGCAAAATGGTCACAATTTTGTCGGTTGTGCGCGCTGAGTCACTTTGGGTAAATGTGGACATATTTGCGCGCTGGGTAATTTTGAGTAAATGTAGACAATTTTGCCCAGCGCGCAAAACGGTCTCATTTTTACCGGTGGTGCGCACTGGGTAATTTTGGTTAAATGTACACATTTTTTCCTAGCGCGATGGGTAAGTTTTGGAAAATTTAGACAGTTTTGCTCAGCGTACAAAACTGTCACAATTTTGCCGGTTGTGCGCGTTGAGTACTTTTGGGCAAATGTACGCATTTTTGCTCAGTGTGCAAAACGGCATCAATTTTGCCGGTTGAGCGCGCTGCGTAATTTTGGACAAACTTATACTGTTTTGCTCAGGGCGCAAAACAGTCAAAATTTTGCCGGCTGTGCGCGCAGGATAATTTTGGGTAAATGTCAACATTTTTCCGAGCACGCAAAACGATCTCAACTTTTGCCAGTTGTCATGGCAATTTTGGGTAAATGAAAACATCTTTGCACTGGGTACGAAACGGTCACAATTTTGCCATGTGTGAACAACCGACAAAAATGTTGACCATTTTGCGCACTGGGCCAAAATGTCGAAAATTGCCATGTGCGCGCAATCGGTAAACATTGTGACCGTTGTGCACGCTGGGTAATTTTGGGTAAATGTAGGCATTTTTTGCGCAGCGCGCAAAACCGTAACAATTTTGCCGGTTGTGCGCGCTTGGTAAATTATGGATAAATGTAGACAGTTTTGCTCAGCGCGCAAAACGGTCACAATTTTTTCGGTTGTGCGCGCTCGGTAATTTTGGGTAAATATCGACAGTTTTGCCCAGCACGCAAAACGTTCACATTTTTTCCAGCTGTGCACGCTGCGTAATTTTAGGTAAATGTAGGCAGTTTTGCTAAGCACGCAAAACGGTCACAATTTTGCCGGTTGTGTGCGTTGAGTAATTTTGGGTAAATGTAGACAGTTTTGCTCGGCACGCAAAACGTTCACATTTTTGCCGGAAGTGCGCACTGAGTAATTTTGGTTAAATATTGACATTTTGGTCAGCGTGCAAAACGGTCACAATTTTGCAGGTTATGCGCGCTAAGGAATTTTGGGACAATTTAGACAGTTTTTCTCAGCGCGCAAAATGGTCACAATTTTGCCGGTTGTGTGGGCTGAGTAATTTCGGGTAAATGTTAATATTTTTACGCAGCTCGCAATACGGTCACAATTTTGTCGGGTTTGCGGTTGTAATTTTTGTGTAAGTGTAGACAGTTTTGTCCAGCGTGCCAAACGGTCACAATTTTGTCGGCTATGCGCGCTGAGTAATTTTGGGTAAATTTAGACATATTTGATCAGCGCGCAAAAAGGTCATAATTTTGCATTTGCGTTGGATAAATGGTGACATTTGTGCTCAGCGTGCAAAACAGTCATAATTTTGCGGGTTGTGGGTGCTAGTTAATTTTGGGCAAATGAAGACATTATTTGCGTTGTGCGCAAAACGGTCACAATTTTGCCGGTTGTCCGCGCTGGGTAATTTTGGGCAAATGTAGACTGTTTTGCCCAACGCGCAAAATAGTCACAATTTTGCCGGTTGTGCGGGCTGCGTAATTTTGGACAAATATTGACTTTTTTGCTCAGTGCGTAAAACTGTCACAATTTTGCCGAGTGTGTGCGCTGTTAATTTTGGGTAAAAGTAGACATTTTTGCTCAGTGTGCAAAACGGTCACAGTTTTTCCAGGTGTGCGCGCTGGTAATTTTGGGTAAATGTAGAAAGTTTTGCCCCGTGCGCAAAACGGTCACAATTTTGCCGGCTTTGCGCGCTGAGTAAATTTGGTTAAATGTAGACATTTTTACTCAGAGCGCAAAACGGTCACAATTTTGCCGGTTGTGCGCGCTGAGTCACTTTGGGTAAATGTAGACATGTTTGGTACGGTCACAATTTAGCAGGTTGTGCGCGCTGGGTCACTTTGGATAAAAATGTAGACATTTTTTGCATAGCGCGCAAAACAGTCACAATTTTGCCGGTTGTGTGCGCTGGGTAATTTTGATTAAATGGAGACATTTTTGCCCAGCGCGCAAAACTGTCACATTTTTGCCGGTTGTGCGCACTGGGTAATATTTGGTGAATGTAGACAATTTTGCTCAAAGCGCAAAACTGTCGCAATTTTGTCGGTTGTGCGCGCTTGGTAATTTTAAGAAAATTTTGACAGTTTTCCACAGCGTGCAAAACAGTCACAATTTTGCCGGTGTGCACATTGCGTAATTTTGGGCAAATGTAGGCATTTTTCTCAGTTTGCAAAACGGTCTCAATTTAGTCGGATGTGCGCGCTGCGTAATTTTGAGCAAATTTATGCTGTTTTGCTCTGGGCGCAAAACGGTCAAAATTTTACCAGCTGTACGCACTGGATAATTTTGGGCAAATGTCAACATTTTTGCCTAGCACGCTTCTGCGCAAAATTGTGACCGTTTTGCATGCTGGGTAATTTTGGGTAAATGTAGACATTTTTTGCGCAGAGCGCAAAACAGTCACAATTTTGCCGGTTGTGCGCACTGTTAATTTTGGGTAAATGTAGTCAGTTTTGTTCAGCGCGCAAAACAGTCACAATTTTGCCGGTTCTGCGCACTGGGTAATTTTGGGTAAATGTAGATAGTTTTACGCTGCGTACAAAACGGTCACAATTTTGCCAGGTGTGTGCGCTTGTAATTTTGGGTAAATGTAGGCAGTTTTGCCCAGCACGCAAAACGTTCACAATTTTGCCGGCTGTGCACGCTGCGTAATTTTAGGTAAATGTAGGCAGTTTTGCTAAGCATGCAAAAAGGTAACAATTTTGCCGGTTGTGTGCGTTGAGTAATTTTGGGTAAATGTAGACAGTTTTGCTCGGCACGCAAAACGGTCACATTTTTGCCGGAAGTGAGCGCTGAGTAATTTTGGTTAAATGTTGACATTTTGGCTCCGCACGTAAAATGGTCACAATTTTTCCGGTTGTGAGCGTTGAGTAATTTTGGATAGCTGTAGACAGTTTTGGGCAGCGTGCAAAACGGTCACAATTTTGCAGGTTGTGCGCGCTGAGGAATTTTGGGATAATTTAGACAGTTTTCCTCCGCGCGCAAAATGGTCACAATTTTACCGGTTGTGCGGGCTGAGTAATTTTGGTAAATGTTAACATTTTTGCGCAGCGCGCAAAACGGTCACACTTTTGTCAGGTATGCGTGGGTAATTTTTGGGTAAATGCAGACAGTTTTGCCTAGTGTGCAAAACGGTCACAATTTTGTAGGCTATTCGCACTGAGTAATTTTGGGTAAATGTAGACATATTTGATCAGCGCGCAAAAGGTCACAATTTTGCAGGTTGTGCGCGCTGGGTCACTATGTTTAAATGGTGACATTTGTGCTCAGCGCGCAAAACAGTCACAATTTTGCGGGTTGTGGGCGCTGGGTAATTTTGCAAAAATGTAGACATTATTTGCGTTGCACGGAAAACGGTCAAAATTTTGCGGGTTTTGCGCGCTGGTAATTTTGGGGAAATGTAGACAGTTTTGCCCAGCGTTCAAAACGGTCACAATTTTGCCGGTTGTGTGGGCTGCGTAATTTTGGGCAAATATTGACTTTTTTGCTCAGCGCCAAAATGTTCACAATTTTGCCGGGTGTGCGCTGGTAATTTTGGTTAAATGTAGACATTTTTGCTCAGCGCGTAAAACGGTCACAATTTTGCCGGTTGTGCGCGCTGAGTCACTTTGGGTAATGTAGGCATGTTTGGTCAGCGCACAAAACTTTAGGTAAATGTAGACATTATTTGTGTTGCACGCAAAACCGTCACAGTTTTGTGGGTTGTTCGCGCTGGGTAATTTCGAGTAAAACAGTTTTGCGGGTTGTTCGCGCTGGGTAATTTCGAGTAAATGTAGGCAATTTTGCCCAGCGCATTTCTGCTGGTTGTGCGCACTGAGTAATTTTGGGTAAATGTAGACAGTTTTGATCAGCGTGCAAAACTGACACAATTTTGCCAGTTGTATGTGCTGGGTAATTTTTGGAAAATTTAAACAGTTTTGCTCAGCGCGCAAAACGGTCTCAATTTTGCCGGTTGTGCGCGTTGGGTAATTTTGGGCAAATGAAGGCATTTTTACGCAGCATGCAATAAGGTCTCAATTTTGCCGGCTCTGCGCGCTGCATAATTTTGGACAAATTTATTATACTGTTTTGCGCAGGGCGCAAAACGGTCACAATTTTGCCGGCTGTGTTCGCTAGATAATTTTGGGTAAATGTCAACATTTTTGCCGAGCACGCAAAACGATCACAATTTTTTCTGGTTGTGCACACATGGCATTTTTTGGCAAATGAACACTATTTGCACAGCGTGCAAAACGGTTGCAATTTTACCATATGTGAACAACCGACAAAAATGTTGACCGGTTTGCGCACAGGAGAAAAATGTCGAAAATTGCCATGTGTGCACAACCGGCAAAAATTGTGACTGTTGTGCACGCTGGGTAATTTTGGGTAAATGTAGACATTTTTTGCGCAGCGCGCAAAACAGTCAAAATTTTGCCGGTTGTGCGCGCTAGGTAATTTTGGTTAAATGTAGACAGTTTTGCGCAGCGCGCAAAACGGTCCCAACTTTTCCGGTTGTGTGCGTTGGTAATTTTGGGTAAATGTAGACAATTTTGCCCAGCACACAAACCGGTCACAATTTTGCCAGCTGTGCACGCTGCGTAATCTTGGGTAAATGTTGACATATTTTGTTGACGGTTTTGCTCAGCACGCAAAACGGTCGCATTTTTACCGGATGTGCGCGCTGAGTAATTTTGGTTAAATGTAGACATTTTTGCTCACCGCGCAAACTGGTCACAATTCTGTCGATTACGAGCGTTGAGTAATTTTGGGTAACAGTAGACATTTTTGGACCACACGCAAAACGTTGATATTTTTGGGTAAATGTTGATATTTTTGCGCAGCGAGCAAAACAGACACAATTTTGCTGGGTGTGTGCGATGGTAATTTTGGGTGAAAGTAGAAATTTTTGCCCAGTACGCAAAACAGCCACAATTTTGTCGGGTGTGCGCGCTGGTAATTTTGGGTAAATGTAGAAAGTTTTACCCACCGCGCAAAACGGTCACAATTTTGCGGGTTGTGACCGCAGGGTAATTTTGGGTAAATGTAGACTATTTTTCCCAGCGCACAAAACGGTCACAATTTTGCCGGTTGTGCGCACGGAGTCACTTTGGGTAAATGTAGACATGTTTGGTCAGCACGCAAAAAGGTCACAATTTAGCAGGTTGTGCGCATTAGGTCACTTTGGATAAATGTAGACATTATTTGCCTAGTGCGCAAAACAGTCACACTTTTGTGGGTTGTGCACGCTGGGTAATTTTGAGTTAATGGAGGCACTTTTGCCCAGTGCGCAAAACTGTCACATTTTTGCCGGTTGTGCGTACTGGGTAATTTTGGGTGAATGTAGACAATTTTGCTCAAAGCGCAAAACTGTCGCAATTTTGTCGGTTGTGCGCGCTAGGTAATTTTGGGAAAATTTAGATTGCTCAGCGCGCAAAGCAGTCACAATTTTGCCGGTGTGCGCGTTGCGTAATTTTGGGCAAATGTTGACATTTTTCTCAGTGTGCAAAACGGTCTCAATGATGCCGGCTCTGCGCGCTGCGTAATTTTTGGCAAATTTATACTGTTTTGATCAGGGCGCAAAACGGTCACAATTTTGCCGGCTGTGCGCGCTGGATAATTTTGGGCAAATGTCAACATTTTTGACCAGCACGCATCTGAGCAAAATTGTGACGTTTTGCGCACTGGGTAATTTTGGGTAAATGTAGTCAGTTTTGCTCAGCGCGCAAAACAGTCACAATTTTGGCGGTTATACGCGCTGGGTATTTTTGGGTAAATGTAAATAGTTTTGCGCAGCGCACAAAACGGTCACAATTTTGTCGGGTGTGTGCGCTGGTAATTTTGAGTAATGTAGCCAGTTTTACCCAGCACGCAAAACGTTCACAATTTTGCCAGCTGTGCACGCTGCGTAATTTTAGGTAAATGTAGGCAGTTTTGTTAAGCACGCAAAACGGTCACAATTTTTTCGGTTGTGCGCGTTGAGTAATTTTGGGTAAATGTTAACATATTTTGAAATTTTGGATAAATGTAGACAGTTTTGCTCGGCACTCAAAACGGTCACATTTTTGCCGGAAGTGCGCGCTGAGTAATTTTGGTTAAATGTTGACATTTTGGCTCCGCGCATAAAATGGTCACAATTTTGCCGGTTGTGAGCGTTGAGTAATTTGGGTAGCTGTGGACAGTTTTGGACAACGCGCAAAACGTTCACAATTTTGCAGGTTGTGCGCGCTGAGGAATTTTGGGACAATTTAGACATTTTTGCTCAGCGCGCAAAATGGTCACAATTTTGCCGGTTGTGCGGGCTGAGTAATTTTGGTAAATGTTGACATTTTTGCGCAGCACGCAAAACGGTCACACTTTTGTCGGGTGTGCGTGGGTACTTTTTGGGTAAATGCGGACAGTTTTGCCCAGCGTGCAAAACGGTCACAATTTTGTCGGCACTGCGCGCTGAGTAATTTTGGGCAAATGTAGACATAATTGATCAGCGCGCAAAAAGATCACAATTTTGCAGGTTGTGCGCGCTGGGTCACTTTGTTTAAATGGTAACAATTGTGCTTAGCGCGCAAAACAGTCACAATTTTGCCGGTTTTGTGCGCTGGTAATTTTGGTTAAATATATACAGTTGTGCCCAGCGCGCAAAACGGTCACAATTTTGGCGGTTGTGCGGGCTGCGTAATTTTGGGCAAATATTGACTTTTTTGCCCAGCGCCAAGACGGTAACAATTTTCACGGTTGTGCGGGCTGGTAATTTTGCGTAAAAGTAGACATTTTTGCGCAGTACGCAAAACGGTCACAATTTTGCCGGGTGTGCTCGCTGGTAATTTTGGGTAAATGTAGAAAGTTTTGCCCGGCACGTAAAACGGTCACAATTTTGCCGGCTATGCGCGCTGAGTAATTTTGGTTAAATGTAGACATTTTTGCTCAGCGCGCAAAACGGTCACAATTTTGCCGGTTGTGCGCGCTGAGTCATTTTGGGTAAATGTAGGCATGTTTGGTTAGCGCGCAAAACGGTCACAATTTAGCAGGTTGTGCGCGCTGGGTCACTTTGGGTAAATTTAGACATTATTTGCGTTGCGCGCAAAACCGTCACAGTTTTGCGGGTTGTGCGCGCTGGGTAATTTTGAGTAAATCTAGGCAACTTTGCGCAGCGCATTTCTGCTGGTTGTGTGCACAGGGTAATTTTGGGTATATGTATACAGTTTTGATCAGCGTACAAAACTGTCACAATTTTGCCGGTTGTACACGCTGGGTAATTTTTGGAAAATTTAGACAGTTTTGCTCAGCTCACAAAATGGTCTCAGTTTTGCCGGTTGTGCGCGTTGAGTAATTTTGGGCAAATGTAGGCATTTTTGCTCACCATCAAAACTGTATCAATTTTGCCGGCTCTGCGCGCTGCGTAATTTTGGGCAAAGTTATTATACTGTTTTGCTCAGGGCGCAAAACGGTCACAATTTTGCCGGCTGTGCTCGCTGGATAATTTTGGGTAAATGTCAACATTTTTGCCGAGCACGCAAAACGATCACAATTTTTTGGGGTTGTGCACACATAGCATTTTTGGGCAGAAGAACATATATTTGCACAGCGCGCGAAACGGTCGCAATTTTGCCATATGTGAACAACCGACAAAAATGTTGACCGGTTTGCGCACTGGGGAAAAATGTCGAAAATTGCCATGTGTGCACAACCGGCAAAAATTGTGACTGTTGTGCACGCTGGGTAATTTTGGGTAAATGTAGACATTTTTTGCGCAGCGCGCAAAACAGTCAAAATTTTGCCGGTTGTGCGCCCTCGGTAATTTTGGTTAAATATAGACAGTTTTGCTCTGCGTGCAAAACGGTCACAATTTTGCCGGTTGTGCGCATATGGTAATTTGCGATATATGTAGACAGTTTTGCGCAGAACGCAAAACGGTCACAATTTTGCCGGGTGTGTGCGTTGGTAATTTTGGGTAAATGTCGACAGTTTTGCCCAGCACACAAACCGGTCACAATTTTGCCGGCTGTCGTAATCTAAGGTAAATGTAGGCAGTTTTTCTAAGCATGCAAAATAGTCACAATTTTGCAGGTTGTGCGCGTTGCGTAATTTTGGGTAAATGTTGACATATTTTGTAGACAGTTTTGCTCAGCACGCAAAACGGTCACATTTTTTCCGGATGTGCGCGCTGAGTAATTTTGGTAAAATGTAGACATTTTTGCTCAGCGCGCAAAATGGTCACAATTCTGCCGATTGTGAGCGTTGAGTAATTTTGGGTAAATGTAGACATTTTTGGTCCGCACGCAAAACGTTGATATTTTTGGGTAAATGTTGATATTTTTGCGTAGCGAGCAAAACAGACACAATATTGCCGGGTGTGTGCGCTGGTAATTTTGGGTGAAAGTAGACATTTTTGCCCAGTACGCAAAACAGCCACAATTTTACCGGGTGTGCGCGCTGGTAATTTTGGGTTAATGTAGAAAGTTTTACCCAGCGCGCAAAACGGTCACAATTTTGCGGGTTGTGATCGCAGTGTAATTTTGAGTAAATGTAGACTATTTTGCCCAGCGCGCAAAACGGTCACAATTTTACCGGTTGTGCGTGCTGAGTCACTTTGGGTAAATGTAGACATGTTTGGTCAGCACGCAAAACGGTCACAATTTAGCAGGTTGTGCACACTAGGTCACTTTGGATAAATGTAGACATTATTCGCGTAGCGGGCAAAACAGTCACAATTTTGCGGGTTGTGTGCGCTGGGTAATTTTGAGTAAATGGAGACACTTTTGCTTAGTGCGCAAAACAGTCACAATTTTGCCGGTGTGCGCATCGCGTAATTTTGGGGAAATGTAAACATTTTTCTCAGTGTGCAAAACGGTCTCAATTTTACCGGCAGTGCGCGCTGCGTAATTTTGGGCAAATTAATACAGTTTTGCTCCGGGCGCAAAAGGTCACAATTTTGCCGGCTGTGCGCGCTGGATAATTTTGGGCAAATGTCAACATTTTTGACCAGCATGATTCTGAGCAAAATTGTGACCGTTTTGCACGCTGGGTAATTTTGGGTAAATGTAGACATTTTTTGCGCAGCGCACAAAACAGCCACAATTTTGCCGGTTATGCGCGCTGGGTAATTTTGGGTAAATGTAGATAGGTTTGCGCAGCGCACAAAACGGTCACAATTTTGCCCGGTGTGTGCGCTGGTAATTTTGGGTAATGTAGTCAGTTTTGCCCAGCACGCAAAACGTTCACAATTTTGCCGGCTGTGCACGCTGCGTAATTTTAGGTAAATGTAGGCAGTTTCGCTAAGCACGCAAAACGGTCACAATTTTTCCGGTTGTGTGCGTTGAGTAATTTTGGGTAAAGGTTAACATTGTTTGTAATTTTGGGTAAATGTAGACAGTTTTGCTCGGCACGCAAAACGGTCACATTTTTCCCGGAAGTGCGCGCCGAGTTATTTTGGTTAAATGTTGACATTTTGGCTCCGCGCGCAAAATTGTCACAATTTTGCTGGTTATGAGCGTTGAGTAATTTTGGTTCGCAGTAGACATTTTTTGGGCAGCGTGCAAAACGGTCACAATTTTGCAGGTAGTGCGCGCTGAGGAATTTTGGGACAATTTAGACAGTTTTGCTCAGCGCGCAAAATGGTCACAATTTTGCCGATTGTGCTGGCCGGGTAATTTTGTTAAATGTTGACATTTTTGCGCAGCACGCAAAACAGTCACACTTTTGTCGAGTGTGCGTGGGTTATTTTTGGGTAAATGCAGATAGTTTTACCCAGCGTGCAAAACGGTCACAATTTTGTCGGCTATGCACGCTGAGTAATTTTGGGTAAATGTAGACAGATTTGATCAGCGCGCAAAAAGGTCACAATTTTGCAAGTTGTGCGCGCTGGGTCACTTTGTTTAAATGGTGACATTTGGGCTCAGCGTGCAAAACGGTCACAATTTTGCGGGTTGTGGGCGCTAGGTAATTTTGGGAAAATGTAGACATTATCTGCGTTGCGCGCAAAACGGTCACAATTTTGCCGGTTTTACGCGCAGGTAATTTTGGGTAAATGTAGACAGTTGTGCCCAGCGTGCAAAACGGTCACAATTTTACCGGTTGTGCGGGCTGCGTAATTTTGGACAAATATTGACTTTTTTGCTCAACGCCAAAACGGTCACAATTTTACCGGGTGTGTGCGCTGGTAATTTTGGGTAAAAGTAGACATTTTTGCGTAGTATGCAAAACGGTCACCTTTTTGCCGGGTGTGCGCGCTGGTAATTTTGGGTAAATGTAGAAAGTTTTGCCCATCGCGCAAAACGGTCACAATTTTGCCAGCTATGCGCGCTAAGTAATTTTGGTTAAATGTAGACATTTTTGCTCAGCGCATAAAACGGTCACAATTTTCCCTGTTGTGCGCGCGAGTCACTTTGGGAAAATTTAGACATTATTTGCATTGCTCCCAAAACAGTCACAGTTTTGCGGGTTGTGCGCGCTGGGTAATTTTGAGTAAATGAAGGCAATTTTGCCCAGCGCATTTCTGCTGGTTGTGCGCACTTGGTAATTTTTGAAAAATTTAGACAGTTTTGCTCAGCGCGCAAAACGGTCTCAATTTTTCCGGTTGTGGGCGTTGAGTAATTTTGGGCAAATGTTGGCATTTTTGCTCAGTATGCAAAATTGTCTCAATTTTGCCGGCTCTGCGCGCTGCGTAATTTTGGACAAATTTATTATACTGTTTTGCTCAGGGTGCAAAACGGTCACAATTTTGCCGGTTGTGCACACATGGTATTTTAGGGCAAATGAACACATAGTTGCACAGCGCGCGAAACGGTCACAATTTTGCCATATTTGAACAACCGACAAAAATGTTAACTGGTTTGCACACTGGGGAAAAATGTCGAAAATTCCCATGTGTGCACAACCGGTAAAAATTGTGACTGTTGTGCACGCTGGGTAATTTTGGGTAAATGTAGACATTTTTTGCGCAGCGCGCAAAACAGTCAAAATTTTGCCGGTTGTGCGCCCTGGGTAATTATGGTTAAATATAAACAGTTTTGCTCAGCGCGCAAAACGGTCACAATTTTGCCGGTTGTGCGCACTGGGTAATTTGGGGTAAATGTAAACAGTTTTGCGCAGGACGCAAAACGGTCACAATTTTGCCGGGTGTGTGCGTTGGTAATTTTGGGTAAATGTAGACAGTTTTGCCCAGCACACAAACCGGTCACAATTTTGCCGGCTGTGCACGCTGCGTAATTTTAGGTAAATGTAGGCAGTTTTGCTAAGCATTAAAACAGTCACAATTTTGCCGGTTGTGCGCGTTGAGTAATTTCGGGTAAATGATGACAAATTTTGTTGACAGTTTTGCTCAGCACGCAAAAAGGTCACATTTTTGCCGGATGTGCGCGCTGAGTAATTTTGGTTAAATGTAGACATTTTTGCTCAGCGCGCAAAATGGTCACAATTCTGCCGATTGTGAGCGCTGAGTAATTTTGGTAACTGTAGACATTTTTGGTCCGCACGCAAAACATTGATATTTTTGGGTAAATATTGATATTTTTCTGCAGCGAGCAAAACAGACACAATTTTACTGGGTGTGTGCGCTGGTAATTTTGGGTGAAAGTAGACATTTTTGCCCAGTACGCAAAACAGCCACAATTTTGCCGGGTGTGCGCGCTGGTAATTTTGGGTAAATGTAGAAAGTTTTACCCAGCGCGCAAAATGGTAACAATTTTGCGGTTTGTGATCGCAGGAAAATTTTGAGTAAATGTAGACTATTTTGCCCAGCGCGCAAAACAGTCACAATTTTGCCAGTTATGCGCGCTGTGTCACTTTGGGTAAAGGTAGACATGTTTGGTCAGCATGCAAAACGGTCACAATTTAGCAGGTTGTGTGCACTCGGTCACTTGGATAAATGTAGTCATTCTTTGCGTAGCGCACAAAACAGTCACAATTTTGCGGGTTGTGCGCGTTGGGTAATTTTGGGTAAATGGAGACAATTTTGCCCAGTGCGCAAAACTGTCACATTTTATCCCAGCGCACAAAACTGTCACATTTATGCCGGTTGTGCGCACTGGGTAATTTTGGGTGAATTTAGACAGTTTTCCTCAAAGCGCAAAACTGTCGCAATTTTGTCGGTTGTGCGCGCTGGGTAATTTTAGGAAAATTTAGACTGTTTTGCTCAGCGCGTAAAACAGTCACAATTTTGCCGGTGTGCGCATTGCGTAATTTTGGGCAAATGTATACCTTTTTCGCAGTGTGCAAAATGGTCTCAATTTTGCCGGATGTACGCGCTGCGTAATTTTGGGCAAATTTATACTGTTTTGCTCTGGGCGCAAAACGGTCACAATTTTGCCGGCTGTGCGCGCTGGATAATTTTGGGCAAATGTCAACATTTTTGACCAGCACGCTTCTGAGCAAAATTGTGATCGTTTTGCACGCTGTGTAATTTTGGGTAAATGTAGTCATTTTTTGCGCAGCACGCAAAATAGGCACAATTTTGCCGGTTGTGCGCACTGGGTAATTTTTGGTAATTGTAGTCAGTTTTGCTCAGGGCGCAAAACAGTCACTATTTTGCCGGTTCTGGGCGCTGGGTAATTTTCGCTAAATGTAGACAGTTTTGCGCAGCCCAGAAAACGCTCACAATTTTAACAGATGTGAGCGCTGGTAATTTTGGGTAAATGTAGACAGTTTTGCGCAGCGCACAAAACGGTCACAATTTCGCCAGGTGTGTGCGCTGGTAATTTTGGGTAAATGTAGACAGTTTTGCGCAGCGTACAAAACGGCCACAATTTTGCCAGGTGTGTGCGCTGGTAATTTTGTGAAAATGTATATAGTTTTGCCCAGCTCGCAAATCGTTCACAATTTTGCCGGCTATGCACGCTGCGTAATTTTAGGTAAATGTAGGCACTATTGCTAAGCACGCAAAACGGTCACAATTTTGCCGGTTGTGTGCGCTGAGTAATTTTGGTTAAATGTTCACATTATTGCTCCGCACGCAAAATGGTCACAATTTTGCCGGTAGTGGGCGCTGAATAATTTTGGGTAGCTGTAAACATTTTTGGTCAGTGTTCAAAACGGTCACAATTTTGCAGGTTGTGCGCGCTGAGGAATTTTCGGACAATTTAGACAGTTTTGCTCAGTGCGCAAAATGGTCACAATTTTGCCGGTTGTGCGGGCTGAGTAATTTTGGTAAATGTTGACATTTTTGTGCAGCGCGCAAAACAGTCACAATTTGGTCGGGTATGCGTTGGTAATTTTTGGGTGTATACAGTGTTGCCTAGCGTGCAAAACGTTCACAATTTTGTCGGCTATGCGCGCTGAGTAATTTTGTGTAAATGTTGACATCTTTGATCCGCGCGCAAAAAGGTCACAATTTTGCAGGTAGTGCGCGATGGGTCACTTTGGTTAAATGGTGACATTTGTGCTCAGCGCACAAAACATTCACAATTTTGCGGGTTGTGGGCACTGGGTAATTTTGGGAAAATGTAGACATTATTTGCGTTGCACGTAAACTGGTCACAATTTTGCCGGCCGTGCACGCTACGTAATTTTGGGTTTTGCCGACCGTGCACGCAGCGTAATTTTGGGTAAATGTACGCAGTTTTGCTTAGCATGCAAAACTGTTGCAATTTTGACGGTTGTGCGCGTTGAGTAATTTTGGGTAAATGTTGACATATATTGTATACAGTTTTGCTTAGCACGCAACACTGTCACATTTTTGCCGGATGTGTGCGCTGAGTAATTTTGGTTAAATGTAGACATTTTTGCTCAGCGCGCAAAACGGTCACAATTTTGCCGGTTGTGCGTGCTGAGTCACTATGGGTAAATGTAGACATGTTTTGTACGGTCACAATTTAGCAGGCTGTGCGCGCTGGGTCACATTGGACAAATGTAGACATTTTTTCCGTAGCGCGCAAAACAGTCAGAGTTTTGCGGGTTGTACACGTTGGGTAATTTTGAGTAAAAAAAGGGAGACAAATTTTGCCCAGCGCGCAAAACTGTCACATTTTTGCCCAGCGCGCAAAACTGTCACATTTTTGCCGTTTGTGCGCACAGGGTAATTTTGGTTGAATGTAAACAGTTTTGTTCAAAGCGCAAAACTTTCGCAATTTTGTCGGTTGTGCGCGCTAGATAATTTTGGGAAAATTTAGACAGTTTTGCTCAGCGCGCAAAACAGTCACAATTTTGCCTGTGTGCGCATTGCGTAATTTTGAGCAAATGTAGGCATTTTTCTCAGTGTGCAAAACAGTCTCAATTTTGCCGGCTTTGCGCTTTGCGTAATTTTGGACAAATTTATATTGTTTTACTCATGGCGCAAAACGGTCACAATTTTGCTGGCTGTGCGGGCTGGATAATTTTGGGCAAATGTCAACATTTTTGCCCAGCACGCTTCTGAGCAAAATTGTGACCGTTTTGCACGCCAGGTACTTTTGAGTAAATGTTGACATTTTTTGCGCAGAGCGCAAAACCGTCACAATTTTGCCGGTTGTGCGCAGTGGGTAAGTTTGGGTAAATGTAGGCAGTTTTGTTCAGCGCGCAAAACAGTCACAATTTTGTCGGTTTTGCGCGCTGGGTAACTTTGGGTAAATGTAGAGAGTTTTGTGCAGCGTACAAAACGGTCACAATTTTGCCAGGTGTGTGCGCTGGTAATTTTGGGTAATGTAGCCAGTTTTGCCCAGCACGCAAAACGTTCACAATTTTGCCGGCTGTGCACACATGGCATTTTTGGGCAAATGAACACATATTTGCACAGCGCGCGAAACAGTCGCAATTTTGCCATATGTGAACAACCGAAAATATGTTGACCGTTTTGCGCACTGGGAAAAAATGTCGAAAATTGCCATGTGTGCACAACCGGCAAAAATTGTGACTGTTGTGCCCGCTGGGTAATTTTGGTTAAATGTAGAAAATTTTTCTCGGCGCGCAAAATGGTCACAAGTTTGCCGGTTGTGTGCAATGGGTAATTTGGGGTAAATGTAGACGGTTTTGCTCAGCACGCAAACCGGTCACAATTTTGCCGGCTGTGCTCGCTGAGTAATCTTAGGTAAATGTAGGCAGTTTTGCTAAGCATGTAAAACAGTCCCAATTTTGCCGGTTGTGTGTGTTGAGTAATTTTGGGTAAAATTTGACATATTTTGTTGACAGTTTTGCTCAGCACGCAAAACTGTCATATTTTAGCCGGATGTGCGCGCTGAGTAATTTTGGTTAAATGTAGACATTTTTGATCAGCGCGCAAAATGGTCACAATTCTGCCGATTGTGAGCGTTGACTAATTTTGCGTAACTGTAGACATTTTTGGTCCGCACTCAAAACGTTGATATTTTTGCGCAGCGAGCAAAATAGACACAATTTTGCTGGGTGTGTGCATTGGTAATTTTGGGTGAAAGTAGACATTTTTGCCCCGTACACAAAACAACAACAATTTTGCCGGGTGTGCGCGCTGGTAATTTTGGGTAAATGTAGAAAGTTTTACCCAGCACGCAAAACAGTCATAATTTTGCGGGTTGTGATCGCAGGGTAATTTTGATTAAATGTAGACTATTTTGCCCAGCGCGCAAAATGGTCATAATTTTACCGGTTGTGCGCGCTAAGTCACTTTGGGTAAATGTAGACATGTTTGGTCAGCACTCAAAACGGTCACAATTTAGCAGGTTGTGCACATTAGGTCACTTTGTGTAAATGTAGACATCTTTGCGTAGCTCGCAAAACAGTCACAATTTTGCTGGTTGTGAGCGCTGGATAATTTTAAGTAAATGGAGACACTTTTGCCCAGTACGCAAAACTGTCACATTTTTGCCCAGCGCGCAAAACTGTCACATTTTTTCCGGTTGTGCGCACTGGTCAATTTTGGGTGAATGTAGACAGCTTTACTCAAAGCGCAAAACTGTCGCAATTTTTTCGGTTGTGCGCGCTAGGTAATTTTGGGAAAATTTAGACTGTTTTGCTTAGCCCAAAAAACAGTCACAATTTTGCCGGTGTGCCCATTGCGTAATTTTGGGTAAATGTAGACATTTTTTGCGCAGCGCGCAAAACAGTCACAATTTTGCTCGTCACACAAAACAGTCATATTTTTGCCGGATGTGCGCGCTGCGTAATTTTGGTTAAATGTAGACATTTTTGCTCAGCGCGCAAAATGGTCACAATTCTGCCGATTGTGAGCGTTTAGTGATTTTGGGTAAATGTATACATTTTTGGTCTGCACGCAAAACGTTGATTTTTTTGGGTAAATGTTGATATTTTTGCGCAACGAGCAAAACAGACACAATTTTGCGGGGTGTGTGCGCTGGTAATTTTGGGTGAAAGTAGACATTTTGGCCCAGTACGCAAAACAGCCACAATTTTTCCGGGTGTGCGCGCTTGTTATTTTGGGTAAATGTAGAAAGTTTTACCCAGCACGCAAAACGGTCACAAATTTGCGGGTTGAGATCGCAGGGTAATTTTGAGTAAATGTAGACTATTTTGCCCAGTGCGCAAAACGGTCACAATTTTGCCGGTTGTGCGTGCTGAGTCAATTTGGGTAAATGTAGACATGTTTGGTCAGCACGCAAAACGGTCACAATTTAGCAGGTGGTGCGCACAAGGTCACTTTGAATAAATGTAGACATTATTTGCGTAGCGTGCAAAACTGTCACAATTTTGCGGGTTGTGCACGCTGGGTAATTTTGAGTAAATGGAGACAATTTTTTCCAGTGCGCAAAACTGTCACATTTTTGCCCAGCGTGCAAAATTGTCACATTTTTGCCGGTTGTGCGCACTTATTTTGGGTGAATGTAGACAGTTTTGCTCAAAGCGCAAAACTGTCGCAATTTTGTCGGTTGTGCGCGCTAGGTAATTTTGGGAAAATTTAGACTGTTTTGCTCAGCGCGCAAAACAGTCACAATTTTGCCGGTGTGCGCATTGCGTAATTTTGGGTAAATGTAGTCAGTTTTGCTCAGCGCGCAAAACAGTCACAATTTTGACGGTTCTGCGCGCTGTGTAATTTCGGGTAAATGTAGATAGTTTTGCGCAGCGCACAAAATAGTCACAATTTTGCCAGGTGTGTGCGCTGGTAATTTTGGGTAAATGTAGACAGTTTTGCTCAGCCCGTAAAACAGTCACATTTTTGCCGGATGTGCGCGGGTAATTTTGGGTTAATGTAGGCAGTTTTGCGCAGCGCACAAAACGGTCACAATTTTGCCAGGTGTGTGCACTGGTAATTTTGGGTAAATGTAGACAGTTTTGCTCAGCACGCAAAACGGTCACATTTTTGCCAGCTGTGCGGGCTGAGTAATTTTGGTTAACTGTTCACATTTTGGCTCCGTGCGCAAAATGGCCGCAATTTTGCCGGCAGTGGGCATTGAGTAATTTTTGGTAGCTGTAGACTTTTTTTGTCATCGTGCAAAACAGTCACAATTTTGCAGGTTGTGCACGGGAAGGAATTTTGGGACAGTTTAGACAGTTTTGCTCAGGGAGCAAAATGGTCACAGTTTTGCGGTTGTGCGGGCTGAGTAATTTTGGTAAATGTTGACATTTTTGCGCAGCGCGCAAAACGGTCACAATTTAGTCGGGTGTGCGTTGGTAATTTTTGGGTAAATGTAGACAGGTTGCCCGGCGTGCAAAACTGTCACAATTTTGTCGGCTATGCGCGCTGAGTAATTTTGGGTTAATGTAGAGATATTTGATCAGCGCGCAAAAAGGTCACAATTTTGTAGGTTGTGCGCGCTGGGTCACATTGGTTAAATGGTGACATTTGAGCTCAGCGCGCAAAACAGTCACATTTTTGCGGGTTGTGGGCGCTGGGTAATTTTGGGAAAATGTTGACATTATTTGCGTTGCGCGCAAACCGGTCACAATTTTGCCGGCTGTGCTCGCTGCGTAATTTTGGGTTAATATAGGCAGTTTTGCTAAGGATGCAAAACAGTCGCAATTTTGACGGTTGTGCGCGCTGAGTAATTTTGGGTAAATGTAGACAGTTTTGCTCAGCACGTAAAACGGTCACATTTTTGCCGGCTGTGCAGGCTGAGTAATTTTGGTTAACTGTTCACATTTTGGCTCCGTGCCCAAAATGGCCGCAATTTTGCCGGTAGTGGGCATTGAGTAATTTTGGGTAGCTGTAGACATTTTTGGTCAGCGTGCAAAACGGTCACAATTTTGCAGGTTGTGCGCGCGGAGGAATTTTGCGACAGTTTAGACAGTTTTGCTCAGTGCGCAAAATGGTCACAGTTTTGCCGGTTGTGCAGGCTGAGTAATTTTGGTAAAGGTTGACATTTTTGTGCAGCGCGCAAAACGGACACAATTTGGTCGGGTGTGCGTTGGTCATTTTTGGGTAAATGTAGACAGTGTTGACCAACGTGCAAAACTGTCACAATTTTGTCGGCTATGCGCGCTGAGTAATTTTGGGTTAATGTAGAGATATTTGATCAGCGCGCAAAAAGGTCACAATTTTGCAGGTTGTGCGCGCTGGGTCACATTGGTTAAATGGTGCCATTTGAGCTCAGCGCGCAAAACAGTCACATTTTTGCGGGTTGTGTGCGCTGGGTAATTTTGGGAAAATGTTGACATTATTTGCGTTGCGCGCAGACCGGTCACAATTTTACCGGCTGTGCACGCTGTGTAATTTTGGGTAAATATAGGCAGTTTTGCTAAGCATGCAAAACAGTCGCAATTTTGACGGTTGTGCGCGCTGCGTAATTTTGGGTAAATGTTGACATATTTTGTAGACAGTTTTGCTCAGCACGCAAAATTGTCACATTTTAACCGGATGTGCGCGCTGAGTAATTTTGGTAAAATGTAGGCATTTTTTCTCAGTGCGCAAAACGGTCACAATTTTGCTGGTTGTGCGCGTTAAGTCACTTTGGGTAAATGTAGACATGTTTGGTACGGTCACGTTTTAGCGGGTTGTGCGCGCTGGGTCACTTTGGATATTTTGCGACATTTTTTTGCGTGGCGCAAAACAGTCACAGTTTTGCGGGTTGTGCGCACTGGGTAATTTTGAGTAAAACGAGACAAATTTTGCCCAGCGCGCAAAACTACCACATTTTTGGTCAGCGCGCAGAACTGTCACATTTTTGTCGGTTGTGCGCGCTAGGTAATTTTGGAAGAATGAAGACTGTTTTGCTCAAAGCGCAAAACTGTCGCAATTTTGTTGGTTGTGCGCGCTAGGTAATTTTGGAAAATTTAGACAGTTTTGCTCAGCGCGCAAAACAGTAACAATTTTGTCGGTGTGCGCATTGCGTAATTTTGGGCCAATGTAGTCATTTTCCTCCATGTGCAAAAACGGTCTGAATTTTGTCGGCTGTGCGCGCTGCGTAATTTTGGGCAACTTTATACTGTTTTGCTCAGGGCGCAAAACGGTCACAATTTTGCCGGCTGTGCGGGCTGGATAATTTTGGGCAAAGGACAACATTTTTGCCCAGCACGCTTCTGAGCAAAATTGTGACCGTTTTGCACGCTGGGTAATTTTGGGTAAATGTAGACATTTTTTGCGCAGAGCGCAAAACAGTCACAATTTTGACGGTTGTGCGCACTGGGTAATTTTGGGTAAATGTAGTCAGTTTTGTTCAGCGCCCAAAACAGTCACAATTTTTCCGGTTTTGCGCCCTGGGTAATTTTGGGTAAATGTATAGAGTTTTGCGCAGCGCATAAAACGGTCAAAATTTTGCCCGGTGTGTGCGCTGGTAATTTTGGGTAATGTAGCCAGTTTTGCCCAGCACGCAAAACGTTCACAATTTTGCCGGCTGTGGACACAAGGCATTTTGGGGCAAATGAACACATATTTGTACAGCGCACGAAACGGTCGCAATTTTGCCATCTGTGAACAACCGACAAAAATGTTGACCATTTTGCGCACTGGGGAAAAATGTCGAAAATTTCCATGTGTGCACAACCGGCAAAAATTGTGACTGTTGTGCACGCTGGGTAATTTTGGGTAAATGTAGACATTTTTTGCGCAGCGCACAAAACAGTCAAAATTTTGCCGGTTGTGCTCGCGAGGTAATTTGGTTAAATGTAGACAGTTTTGCTCAGCGCGCAAAACGGTCACAAGTTTGCCGGTTGTGCGCCATGGGTAATTTGGGGTAAATGTAGACGGTTTTGCTCAGCAAGCAAAACTGTCACAATTTTACCGGGTGTGTACGTTCGTAATTTTGGGTAAATGTAGACAGTTTTGCACAGCTCACAAACCGGTCTCGATTTTGCCGGCTGTGCACGTAATCTTATGTAAATATTGGTAGTTATGCTAAGCTTGCAAAACAGTCAAAATTTTGCCTGTAGTGCGCGTTGAGTAATTTTAGGTAAATGTTGACATATTTTGTTGACAGTTTTGCTCAGCACGCAAAACGGTCATATTTTTGCCGGATGTGCGCGGTGAGTAATTTTGATTAAATGTAGACATTTTTGCTCATGGGGCAAAATTGTCACAATTCTGCGGATTGTGAGCGTTGAGTAATTTTGGGTAACTGTAGACATTTTTGGTCCGCACGCAAAATGTTGATATTTTTGGGTAAATGTTGATATTTTTGCACAGCGAGCCAAAACAGACACAATTTTGCTGGGTGTGGGCGCTGGTAATTTTGGGTGAAAGTAGACATTTTTGCCAAGTACGCAAAACAGCCATAATTTTTCCGGGTGTGCGCGCTGGTAATTTTGGGTTAATGTAGAAAGTATTACCCAGCGCGCAAAACAGTCACAATTTTGCCGGTTGTGCGCGCTGCGTCACTTTGGGTAAATGTAGACATTCTTTGCGTCGCGCGCAAAACAGTCACAATTTTGCGGGTTGTGCGCGCTGGGTAATTTGGAGTGAATGGAGACACTTTTGCCCAGTGCGCAAAACTGTCACATTTTTGCCCAGCGCGCACAACTGTCACATTTTTGCCGGTTGTGCGCACTGTGTAATTTTGGGTGAACGTAGACAGTTTTGCTCAAAGCGCAAAACTGTCGCAATTTTGTCGGTTGTGCGCGCTAGGTAATTTTGGTCAAATTTAGACAGTTTTGCTCAGCGCGCAAAAACAGTCACAATTTTTCCGGTGTGCGCATTGCGTAATTTTGGGCAAATGTAGACATTTTTCTCTGTGTACAAAACGGTCTCAATTTTGTTGGCTGTGCGCGTTGCGTAATTTTGGGCAAATTTGTACTGTTTTGCTCAGGGCGCAAAACGGTCACAATTTTGCCTACTGTGCGCACTGGATAATTTTGGGCAAATGTCAACATTTTTGACCAGCACGCTTCTGAGCAAAATTGTGACCGTTTTACGCGCTGGGTAATTTTGGGTAAATGTAGACATTTTTTGGGTAGCGCGCAAAACAGTCACAATTTTGCCGGTTGTGTGCACTGGGTAATTTTGGGTAAATGTAGACAGTTTTGCTCAGCGCGCAAAACAGTCACAATTTTGCCGGTTGTGTGCACTGGGTAATTTTGGGTAAATGTAGCCAGTTTTGCTCAGCGCGCAAAACAGTCACAATTTTGCCGGTTCTGCGAATTGGGTAATTTTGGGTAAATTTAGACAGTTTTGCGCAGCGCACAAAACGGTCACAATTTTGCCAAGTGTGCGTTGGTAATTTTAGTTAAATGTAGACAGTTTTGTGTAGGGCACAAAACGGTCACAATTTTGCCAGGTGTGTGCGCTGGTAATTTTGGGTAAATGTAGACAGTTTTGCGTTGCGCATAAAACGGTCACAATTTTGCCAGGTGTGTGCACTTGTAATTTTGGGTTAATGTAGACAATTTTGCTCAGCACGCAAAATGGTCACATTTTTGCCGGATGTGCGCGCTGAGTAATTTTGCGTAGCTGTAGACATTTTTGGTCAGCGTGCAAAACAGTCACAATTTTGCAGGTTGTGCGCGCTGAGGAATTTTGGGACAAATTAGACAGTTTTGCTCAGTGCGCAAAATGGTCACAATTTTGCCGGTTGTGCGGGCTGCGTAATTTTGGTAAATGATGACATTTTTGCGCAGCGCTCAAAACGGTCACAATTTGGTCGTGTGTGCGTTGGTAATTTTTGGGTAAATGTAGACAGTGTTGCCCAGCGTGCAAAACGGTCACAATTTTTTCGGCTATGCGCGCTGAGTAATTTTGGGTAATTGTAGACATATTTGATCAGCACGCAAAAAGGTCACAATTTTGCCGGCTGTGGACGCTGCGTAATTTGATGGTTTTCCGCGTTGAGTAATTTTGGGTAAATGTTGACATATTTTGTAGACAGTTTTGCTCATCACGCAAAACTGTCACATTTTTGCCGGATGTCCACGCTGAGTAATTTTGGTTAAATGTAGGCATTTTTGCTCAGCGAGCAAAACGGTCACAATTTACCGATTGTGCGCGCTGAGTCACTTTGGGTAAATGTAGACAAGTTTGTTACGATCACAATTTAGCAGGTTGTGCGCGCTGGGTCACTTTGGATAAATGTAGACATTTTTTGCGTAGCGCGCAAAACAGTCACAGTTTTGCGGGTTGTGCGCACTGGGTAATTTTGAGTAAAAGGAGACAAATTTTGCCCAGCGCGCAAAACTGTCACATTTTTGCCCGGCGCGCAAAACTATCACATTTTTGTCGGTTGTGCGCGCTGGGTAATTTTGGATGAATGTAGACTGTTTTGCTCAAAGCGCAAAACAGTCGCAATTTTGTCGGTTGTGCGTGCTATGTAATTTTGGGAAAATTTTGACAGTTTTGCTCAGCGCGCAAAGCAGTCCCAATTTTGCCGGTGTGCGCATTGCTTAATTTTGGGCAAATGTAGGCATTTTTCTCAGTGTGCAAAACGGTCTCAATTTTTGCCGACTGTGCGCGCTGCGTAATTTTGGGCAAATTTATACTGTTTTGCTCAGGGCGCAGAACGGTCACAATTTTGTCGGCTGTGCGCGCGGGATAATTTTGGGCAAATGTCAACATTTTTTACCAGCACGCTTCTGAGCAAAATTGTGACCGTTTTGCACGCTGGGTAATTTTGGGTAAATGAAGACATTTTTTGCGCAGCGCGCAAAACATTCACAATTTGGCCGTTTGTGCGCACTGGGTAATTTTGGGTAAATGTTGTCGGTTTTACGCAGCGTGCAAAACGGTCACAATTTTGCCGGTTATGCGCGCTGGGTAATTTTGGGTAAAATGTAGACAGTTTTACGCAGCACACAAAACGGTCACAATTTTGCCCGGTGTGTGCGCTGGTAATTTTGAGTAAATGTAGACAGTTTTGCGAAGCCCACAAAACGGTCACAATTTTGCCAGATGTGTGCGCTGGTAATTTTGGGTAATGTATCCAGTTTTGCCCAGCATGCAAAACGTTCACAATTTTGCCGGCTGTGCACGCTGCGTAATTTTCGGTAAATGTAGGCAGTTTTGCTAAGCACGCAAAACGTTTACAATTTTGCTGGTTGTGTGCTTGGAGTAATTTTGGGTAAATGTAGAGAGTTTTGCTCGGCACGCAAAATGGTCACATTTTTGCCGGAAGTGCGCGCTGAGTAATTTTGGTTAAATGTTGACATTTTGGCTCCGCGCGTAAAACGGTCACAATTTTGCTGGTAGTGAGAGTTGAGTAATTTTGTGTAGCTGTAGACATTTTTGGTCAGCGTGCAAAACGGTCACAATTTTGCAGGTTGTGCGCGCTGATGAATTTTGGGGCAATTTAGACAGTTTTGGTCAGCGCGCAAAATGGTCACAATTTTGCCGGTTGTGCATGCTGAGTAATTTTGGTAAATGTTGACATTTTTGTGCAGCGCGCAAAACGATCACAATTTTGTCGGGTGTGCGTTGGTAATTTTTGGGTAAATGCAGACAGTTTTGCACAGCGTGCAAAACGGTCACAATTTTGTCGGCTATGCGCGCTGAGTAATTTTGGGTAAATGTAGACATATTTGATCAGCTCACAAAAAGGTCACAATTTTGCAGGTTGTGTGCGATGGGTCACTTTGTTTAAATGGTGACATGTGTACTCAGCGTGCAAAACAGTCACAATTTTGCGGGTTGTGAGCGCTGGGTAATTTTGGGAAAATGTAGACATTATTTGCGTTGCGCACAAAATGGTTACAATTTTGCCGGTTTTGCGCGCTGGTAATTTTGGGTAAATGTAGACAGTTTTTCCCGGCGCGCAAAACGGTCACAATTTTGCCGGTAGTGTGGGCTACATTAATTTTGGGCAAATATTGACTTTTTTGCTCAGCGCCAAAACGGTCACAATTTTGCCGGGTGTGTGCGCTAGTAATTTTGGGTAAAAGAAGACATTCTTGCGCAGTACGTAAAACGGTCACAATTTTGCCGGGTCTACGCGCTGGTAATTTTGGGTAAATGTAGAAAGTTTTTCCCGGCGCGCAAAACGGTCACAATTTTGCCGGTTGTGTGCGTTGAGTAATTTTGGGAAAATGTTGACATATTTTGCAATTTTGGGTTATTGTAGACAGTTTTGCTCAGCACGCAAAACTGTCACTTTTTTACCGGATGTGCGCGCTGAGTAATTTTGATTAAAATGTTCACATTTTGGCTCCGTGCGCAAAAAGGTCACAATTTTACCGGTAGTGGGCGTTGAGTAATTTTGGGTAAATGTTGACATATTTTGTTGACAGTTTTGCTCGTCACGCAAAACGGTCATATTTTTGCCGGATGTGCGCGCTGAGTAATTTTGGTTAAATGTAGACATTTTTGCTCAGCGCGCAAAATGGTCACAATTCTGCCGATTGTGAGCGTTTAGTAATTTTGGGTAAATGTATACATTTTTGGTCCGCACGCAAAACGTTGATATTTTTGGGTAAATGTTGATATTTTTGCGCAGCGAGCAAAACAGACACAATTTTGCGGGGTGTGTGCGCTGGTAATTTTGGGTGAAAGTAGACACTTTGGCCCAGTACGTAAAACAGCCACAATTTTTCCGGGTGTGCGCGCTTGTAATTTTGGGTAAATGTCACAAGTTTTACCCGTCACGCAAAATGGTCTCAAATTTGCGGGTTGTGATCGCAGGGTAATTTTGAGTAAATGTAGGCTATTTTGCCCAGTGCGCAAAACGGTCACAATTTTGCCGGTTGTGCGTGCTGAGTCACTTTGGGTAAATGTAGACATGTTTGGTCAGCACGCAAAACGGTCATATTTTTGCCGGATGTGCGCGGTGAGTAATTTTGATTTAATGTAGACATTTTTGCTAAGGGGGCAAAATGGTCACAATTCCGCGGATTGTGAGCGTTGAGTAATTTTGGGTAACTGTAGACATTTTTGGTCCGCACGCAAAATGTTGATATTTTTGGGTAAATGTTGATATTTTTGCACAGCGAGCCATAACAGACACAATTTTTCTGGGTGTGTGCGCTAGTAATTTTGGGTGAAAGTAGTCATTTTTGCCAAGTACGCAAAACAGCCATAATTTTTCCAGGTGTGCGCGCTGGTAATTTTGGGTTAATGTAGAAAGTTTTACCCAGCGCGCAAAACAGTCACAATTTTGCCGGTTGTGCGCGCTGGGTAATTTGGAGTGAATGGAGACACTTTTGCCCAGTGCGCAAAACTGTCACATTTTTGCCCAGCGCGTAAAACTGTCACATTTTTGCCGGTTGTGCGCACTGTGTAATTTTGGGTGAATGTAGACAGTTTTGCTCAAAGCGCAAAACTGTCGCAATTTTGTCGGTTGTGTGCGCTAGGTAATTTTGGTAAAATTTAGACAGTTTTGCTCAGCGCGCAAAAACAGTCACAATTTTTCCGGTGTGCGCATTGCGTAATTTTCGGCAAATGTAGACATTTTTCTCTGTGTACAAAACGGTCTCAATTTTGTTGGCTGTGCGCGTTGCGTAATTTTGGGCAAATTTGTGACCGTTTAGTGCGCTGGGTAATTTTGGGTAAATGTAGACATTTTTTGGGTAGCGCGCAAAACAGTCACAATTTTGCCGGTTGTGTGCACTGTGTAATTTTGGGTAAATGTAGACAGTTTTGCCCAGCGTGCAAAACAGTCACAATTTTGCCGGTAGTGTGGGCTACATTAATTTTGGGCAAATATTGACTTTTTTGCTCAGCGCCAAAACGGTCACAATTTTACCGGGTGTGAGCGCTGGGTAATTTTGGGAAAATGTAGACATTATTTGCGTTGCGCGCAAAATGGTTACAATTTTGCCGGTTTTGCGCGCTGGTAATTTTGGGTAAATGTAGAAAGTTTTTCCCGGCGCGCAAAACGGTCACAATTTTGCCGGTTGTGTGCGTTGAGTAATTTTGGGAAAATATTGACATATTTTGTAATTTTGGGTTATTGTAGACAGTTTTGCTCAGCACGCAAAACTGTCACTTTTTTACCGGATGTGCGCGCTGAGTAATTTTGGTTAAAATGTTCACATTTTGGCTCCGTGCGCAAAAAGGTCACAATTTTGCCGGTAGTGGGCGTTGAGTAATTTTGGGTAAATGTTGACATATTTTGTTGACTGTTTTGCTCGTCACGCAAAACGGTCATATTTTTGCCGGATGTGCGCGCTGAGTAATTTTGGTTAAATGTAGACTTTTTTGCTCAGCGCGCAAAATGGTCACAATTCTGCCGATTGTGAGCGTTTAGTAATTTTGGGTAAATGTATACATTTTTGGTCCGCACGCAAAACGTTGATATTTTTGGGTAAATGTTGATGTTTTTGCGCAGCGAGCAAAACAGACACAATTTTGCGGGGTGTGTGCGCTGGTAATTTTAGGTGAAAGTAGACATTTTGGCCCAGTACGTAAAACAGCCACAATTTTTCCGGGTGTGCGCGCTTGTAATTTTGGGTAAATGTAGAAAGTTTTCCCAGCACGCAAAACGGTCACAAATTTGCGGGTTGTGATCGCAGGGTAATTTTGAGTAAATGTAGACTATTTTGCCCAGTGCGCAAAACGGTCACAATTTTGCCTGTTGTGCGGGCTGAGTCACTTTGGATAAATGTAGACATGTTTGGTCAGCACGCAAAACGGTCACAATTTAGCAGGTGGTGCGCACAAGGTCACTTTGAATAAATGTAGACATTATTTGCGTAGCGTGCAAAACTGTCACAATTTTGCGGGTTGTGCGCGCTGGGTAATTTTGAGTAAATGGAGACAATTTTTCCCAGTGCGCAAAACTGTCACATTTTTGCCCAGCGTGCAAAATTGTCACATTTTTGCCGGTTGTGCGCACTGATTTTGGGTGAATGTAGACAGTTTTGCTCAAAGCGCAAAACTGTCGCAATTTTGTCGGTTGTGCGCGCTAGGTAATTTTGGGAAAATTTAGACTGTTTTGCTCAGCGCGCAAAACAGTCACAATTTTGCCGGTGTGCGCATTGCGTAATTTTGGGTAAATGTAGACATTTTTTGCGCAGCGCGCAAAACAGTCACAATTTTGCCTGTTGTTCGCCCTGGGTAATTTTGGGTAAATGTAGTCAGTTTTGTTCAGCGCGTAAAACAGTCACAATTTTGCCGGTTCTGCGCGCTGTGTAATTTTGGGTAAATGTAGAGAGTTTTCCGCAGTGCACAAAACGGTCACAATTTTGCCAGGTTTGTGCGCTGGTAATTTTGGGTAAATGTAGACAGTTTTGCTCAGCCCGCAAAACAGTCACATTTTTGCCGGATGTGCGCGGGTAATTTTGGGTAAATGTAGGCAGTTTTGCGCAGCGCACAAAACGGTCACAATTTTACCGGGTGTGTGCGTTGGTAATTTTGGGTAAATGTAGACAGTTTTGCCCAGCACACAAACCGGTCTCGATTTTGCCGGCTGTGCACGTAATCTTAAGTAAATATTGGTAGTTATGCTAAGCTTGCAAAACAGCCAAATTTTGCCTGTAGTGCGCGTTGAGTAATTTTGGGTAAATGTTGACATATTTTGTTGACAGTTTTGCTCAGCACGCAAAACGGTCATATTTTTGCCGGATGTGCGCGGTGAGTAATTTTGATTTAATGTAGACATTTTTGCTAAGGGGGCAAAATGGTCACAATTCCGCGGATTGTGAGCGTTGAGTAATTTTGGGTAACTGTAGACATTTTTGGTCCGCACGCAAAATGTTGATATTTTTGGGTAAATGTTGATATTTTTGCACAGCGAGCCAAAACAGACACAATTTTTCTGGGTGTGTGCGCTGGTAATTTTGGGTGAAAGTAGTCATTTTTGCCAAGTACGCAAAACAGCCATAATTTTTCCAGGTGTGCGCGCTGGTAATTTTGGGTTAATGTAGAAAGTTTTACCCAGCGCGCAAAACAGTCACAATTTTGCCGGTTGTGCGCGCTGGGTAATTTGGAGTGAATGGAGACACTTTTGCCCAGTGCGCAAAACTGTCACATTTTTGCCCAGCGCGTAAAACTGTCACATTTTTGCCGGTTGTGCGCACTGTGTAATTTTGGGTGAATGTAGACAGTTTTGCTCAAAGCGCAAAACTGTCGCAATTTTGTCGGTTGTGCGCGCTAGGTAATTTTGGTCAAATTTAGACAGTTTTGCTCAGCGCGCAAAAACAGTCACAATTTTTCCGGTGTGCGCATTGCGTAATTTTGGGCAAATGTAGACATTTTTCTCTGTGTACAAAACGGTCTCAATTTTGTTGGCTGTGCGCGTTGCGTAATTTTGGGCAAATTTGTACTGTTTTGCTCAGGGCGCAAAACGGTCACAATTTTGCCTACTGTGCGCACTGGATAATTTTGGGCAAATGTCAACATTTTTGACCAGCACGCTTCTGAGCAAAATTGTGACCGTTTTGCGCGATGGGTAATTTTGGGTAAATGTAGACATTTTTTGGGTAGCGCGCAAAACAGTCACAATTTTGCCGGTTGTGTGCACTGGGTAATTTTGGGTAAATGTAGTCAGTTTTGCTCAGCGCGCAAAACAGTCACAATTTTGCCGGTTGTGGGCACTGGGTAATTTTGGGTAAATGTAGTCAGTTTTGCTCAGCGCGCAAAACAGTCACAATTTTGCCGGTTCTGCGCATTGGGTAATTTTGGGTAAATTTAGACAATTTTGCGCAGCGCACAAAACGGTCACAATTTTGCCACGTGTGTGCGCTGGTAATTTTAGGTAAATGTAGACAGTTTTGTGCAGGGCACAAAACGGTCACAATTTTGCCAGGTGTGTGCGCTGGTAATTTTGGGTAAATGTAGACAGTTTTGCGTAGCGCATAAAACGGTCACAATTTTGCCAGGTGTGTGCCCTTGTAATTTTGGGTTAATGTAGACAATTTTGCTCAGCACGCAAAATGGTCACATTTTTGCCGGATGTGCGCGCTGAGTAATTTTGGGTAGCTGTAGACAATTTTGGTCACCGTGCAAAACAGTCACAATTTTGCAGGTTGTGCGCGCTGAGGAATTTTGAGACAAATTAGACAGTTTTGCTCAGTGCGCAAAATGGTCACAATGTTGCCGGTTGTGCGGGCTGCGTAATTTTGGTAAATGATGACATTTTTGCGCAGCGCTCAAAACGGTCACAATTTGGTCGTGTGTGCGTTGGTAATTTTTGGGTAAATGTAGACAGTGTTGCCCAGCGTCCAAACGGTCACAATTTTGTCGGCTATGCGCGCTGAGTAATTTTGGGTAATTGTAGACATATTTGATCAGCACGCAAAAAGGTCACAATTTTGCCGGCTGTGCACGCTGCGTAATTTGATGGTTGTCCGCGTTGAGTAATTTTGGGTAAATGTTGACTTATTTTGTAGACAGTTTTGCTCATCACGCAAAACTGTCACATTTTTGCCGGATGTCCACGCTGAGTAATTTTGGTTAAATGTAGGCATTTTTGCTCAGCGAGCAAAACGGTCACAATTTGCCGATTGTGCGCGCTGAGTCACTTTGGGTAAATGTAGACATGTTTGTTACGATCACAATTTAGCAGGTTGTGCGCGCTGGGTCACTTTGGATAAATGTAGACATTTTTTGCGTAGCGCGCAAAACAGTCACAGTTTTGCGGGTTGTGCGTACTGGGTAATTTTGAGTAAAAGGAGACAAATTTTGCCCAGCGCGCAAAACTGACACATTTTTGCCCGGCGCGCAAAACTATCACATTTTTGTCGGTTGTGCGCGCTGGGTAATTTTGGATGAATGTAGACTGTTTTGCTCAAAGCGCAAACCAGTCGCAATTTTGTCGGTTGTGCTTGCTATGTAATTTTGGGAAAATTTTGACAGTTTTGCTTAGCGCGCACAGCAGTCACAATTTTGCCGGTGTGCGCATTGCTTAATTTTGGGCAAATGTAGGCATTTTTCTCAGTGTGCAAAACGGTCTCAATTTTTGCCGACTGTGCGCGCTGCGTAATTTTGGGCAAATTTATACTGTTTTGCTCAGGGCGCAAAACGGTCACAATTTTGTCGGCTGTGCGCGCGGGATAATTTTGGGCAAATGTCAACATTTTTGACCAGCACGCTTCTGAGCAAAATTGTGACCGTTTTGCACGCTGGGTAATTTTGGGTAAATGAAGACATTTTTTACGCAGCGCGCAAAACATTCACAATTTTTCCGTTTGTGCGCACTGGGTAATTTTGGGTAAATGTTGTCGGTTTTACGCAGCGCGCAAAACAGTCACAATTTTGCCGGTTATGCGCGCTGGGTAATTTTGGGTAAAATGTAGATAGTTTTGCGCAGCACACAAAACAGTCACAATTTTGCCAGATGTGTGCGCTGGTAATTTTGGTTAATGTATCCAGTTTTGCCCAGCACGTAAAACGTTCACAATTTTGCCGGCTGTGCACGCTGCGTAATTTTAGGCAAATGTAGGCAGTTTTGCTAAGCATGCAAAACGGTCACAATTTTGCTGGTTGTGTGCGTGGAGTAATTTTGGGTAAATGTTGACATATTTTGTAATTTTGGGTAAATGTAGAGAGTTTTGCTCGGCACGCAAAATGGTCACATTTTTGCCGGAAGTGCGCGCTGAGTAATTTTGGTTAAATGTTGACATTTTGGCTCCGCGCGTAAAACGGTCACAATTTTGCTGGTAGTGAGAGTTGAGTAATTTTGTGTAGCTGTAGACATTTTTGGTCAGCGTGCAAAACGGTCACAATTTTGCAGGTTGTACGCGATGATGAATTTTGGGGCAATTTATACAGTTTTGCTCAGCGCGTAAAATGGTCACAATTTTGCCGGTTGTGCATGCTGAGAAATTTTGGTAAATGTTGACATTTTTGCGCAGCGCGCAAAACGATCACAATTTTGTCGGGTGTGCGTTGGTAATTTTTGGGTAAATGCGGACAGTTTTGCACAGCGTGCAAAACGGTCACAATTTTGTCGGCTATGCGCGCTGAGTAATTTTGGGTAAATGTAGACATATTTGATCAGCTCGCAAAAAGGTCACAATTTTGCAGGTTGTGTGCGATGGGTCACTTTGTTTAAATGGTGACATGTGTACTCAGCGTGCAAAACAGTCACAATTTTGCGGGTTGTGAGCGCTGGGTAATTTTGGGAAAATGTAGACATTATTTGCGTTGCGCGCAAAATGGTTACAATTTTGCCGGCTTTGCGCGCTAGTAATTTTGGGTAAATGTAGACAGTTTTTCCCGGCGCGCAAAACGGTCACAATTTTGCCAGTAGTGTGGGCTACATTAATTTTGGGCAAATATTGACTTTTTTGCTCAGCGCCAAAACGGTCACAATTTTGCCGGGTGTGTGCGCTAGTAATTTTGGGTAAAAGAAGACATTTTTGCGCAGTACGTAAAACGGTCACAATTTTGCCGGGTCTACGCGCTGGTAATTTTGGGTAAATGTAGAAAGTTTTTCCCGGCGCGCAAAACGGTCACAATTTTGCCGGTTGTGTGCGTTGAGTAATTTTGGGAAAATGTTGACATATTTTGTAATTTTGGGTTATTGTAGACAGTTTTGCTCAGCACGCAAAACTGTCACTTTTTTACCGGATGTGCGCGCTGAGTAATTTTGGTTAAAATGTTCACATTTTGGCTCAGTGCGCAAAAAGGTCACAATTTTGCCGGTAGTGGGCGTTGAGTAATTTTGGGTAAATGTTGACATATTTTGTTGACAGTTTTGCTCGTCACGCAAAACGGTAATATTTTTGCCGGATGTGCGCGCTGAGTAATTTTGGTTAAATGTAGACATTTTTGCTCAGCTCGCAAAATGGTCACAATTCTGCCGATTGTGAGCGTTTAGTAATTTTGGGTAAATGTTTACATTTTTGGTCCGCACGCAAAACGTTGATATTTTTGGGTAAATGTTGATGTTTTTGCGCAGCGAGCAAAACAGACACAATTTTGCGGGGTGTGTGCGCTGGTAATTTTGGGTGAAAGTAGACATTTTGGCCCAGTACGTAAAACAGCCACTATTTTTCCGGGTGTACGCGCTTGTAATTTTGGGTAAATGTAGAAAGTTTTACCCAGCACGCAAAACGGTCACAAATTTGCGGGTTGTGATCGCAGGGTAATTTTGAGTAAATGTAGACTATTTTGCCTAGTGCGCAAAACGGTCACAATTTTGCCGGTTGTGCGTGCTGAGTCACTTTGGATAAATGTAGACATGTTTGGTCAGCACGCAAAACAGTCACAATTTAGCAGGTGGTGCGCACAAGGTCACTTTGAATAAATGTAGACATTATTTGCGTAGCGTGCAAAACTGTCACAATTTTGCGGGTTGTGCGCGCTGGGTAATTTTGAGTAAATGGAGACAATTTTTCCCAGTGCGCAAAACTATCACATTTTTGCCCAGCGTGCAAAATTGTCACATTTTTGCCGGTTGTGCGCACTGATTTTGGGTGAATGTAGACAGTTTTGCTCAAAGCGCAAAACTGTCGCAATTTTGTCGGTTGTGCGCGCTAGGTAATTTTTTGGAAAATTTAGACTGTTTTGCTCAGCGCGCAAAACAGTCACAATTTTGCCGGTGTGCGCATTGCGTAATTTTGGGTAAATGTAGACATTTTTTGCGCAGCGCGCAAAACAGTCACAATTTTGCCGGTTGTTCGCCCTGGGTAATTTTGGGTAAATGTAGTCAGTTTTGCTCAGCGCGCAAAACAGTCACAATTTTGCCGGTTCTGCGCGCTGTGTAATTTTGGGTAAATGTAGAAAGTTTTGCGCAGCGCACAAAATGGTCACAATTTTGCCAGGTGTGTGCGCTGGTAATTTTGGGTAAATGTAGACAGTTTTGCTCAGCCCGCAAAACAGTCACATTTTTGCCGGATGTGCACGGGTAATTTTGGGTAAATGTAGGCAGTTTTGCGCAGCGCGCAAAACGGTCACAATTTTACCGGGTGTGTGCGTTGGTAATTTTGGGTAAATGTAGACAGTTTTGCCCAGCACACAAACCGGTCTCGATTTTGCCGGCTGTGCACGTAATCTTAGGTAAATATTGGTAGTTATGCTAAGCTTGCAAAACAGTCAAAATTTTGCCTGTAGTGCGCGTTGAGTAATTTTGGGTAAATATTGACATATTTTGTTGACAGTTTTGCTCAGCACGTAAAACGGTCATATTTTTGCCGGATGTGCGCGGTGAGTAATTTTGATTAAATTTAGACATTTTTGCTCAGGGGGCAAAATGGTCACAATTCTGCGGATTGTGAGCGTTGTGTAATTTTGGGTAAATGTAGACATTTTTGGTCCGCACGCAAAATGTTGATATTTTTGGGTAAATGTTGATATTTTTGCACAGCGAGCCAAAACAGACACAATTTTGCTGGGTGTGGGCGCTGGTAATTTTGGGTGAAAGTAGACATTTTTGCCAAGTACGCAAAACAGCCATAATTTTTCCGGGTGTGCGCGCTGGTAATTTTGGGTTAATGTAGAAAGTTTTACCCAGCGCGCAAAACAGTCACAATTTTGTCGGTTGTGCGCGCTGCGTCACTTTGGGTAAATGTAGACATGTTTGGTCGGCACGCAAAACGGTCACAATTTAGCAGGTTGTGCGCACTATGTCACTTTGGGTAAATGTATACATTCTTTGCGTAGCGCGCAAAACAGTCACAATTTTGCGGGTTGTGCGCGTTGGGTAATTTGGAGTGAATGGAGACACTTTTGCCCAGTGCGCAAAACTGTCACATTTTTGCCCAGCGCGCAAAACTGTCACATTTTTGCCGGTTGTGCGCACTGGGTAATTTTGGGTGAATGTAGACAGTTTTGCTCAAAGCGCAAAACTGTCGCAATTTTGTCGGTTGTGTGCGCTAGGTAATTTTGGTAAAATTTAGACAGTTTTGCTCAGCGCGCAAAAACAGTCACAATTTTTCCGGTGTGCGCATTGCGTAATTTTCGGCAAATGTAGACATTTTTCTCTGTGTACAAAACGGTCTCAATTTTGTTGGCTGTGCGCGTTGCGTAATTTTGGGCAAATTTGTGACCGTTTAGTGCGCTGGGTAATTTTGGGTAAATGTAGACATTTTTTGGGTAGCGCGCAAAACAGTCACAATTTTGCCGGTTGTGTGCACTGTGTAATTTTGGGTAAATGTAGACAGTTTTGCCCAGCGTGCAAAACGGTCACAATTTTGCCGGTAGTGTGGGCTACATTAATTTTGGGCAAATATTGACTTTTTTGCTCAGCGCCAAAACGGTCACAATTTTACCGGGTGTGAGCGCTGGGTAATTTTGGGAAAATGTAGACATTATTTGCGTTGCGCGCAAAATGGTTACAATTTTGCCGGTTTTGCGCGCTGGTAATTTTGGGTAAATGTAGAAAGTTTTTCCCGGCGCGCAAAACGGTCACAATTTTGCCGGTTGTGTGCGTTGAGTAATTTTGGGAAAATATTGACATATTTTGTAATTTTGGGTTATTGTAGACAGTTTTGCTCAGCACGCAAAATGGTCACATTTTTGCCGGAAGTGCGCGCTGAGTAATTTTGGTTAAATGTTGACATTTTGGCTCCGCGCGTAAAACGGTCACAATTTTGCTGGTAGTGAGAGTTGAGTAATTTTGTGTAGCTGTAGACATTTTTGGTCAGCGTGCAAAACGGTCACAATTTTGCAGGTTGTACGCGATGATGAATTTTGGGGCAATTTATACAGTTTTGCTCAGCGCGTAAAATGGTCACAATTTTGCCGGTTGTGCATGCTGAGAAATTTTGGTAAATGTTGACATTTTTGCGCAGCGCGCAAAACGATCACAATTTTGTCGGGTGTGCGTTGGTAATTTTTGGGTAAATGCGGACAGTTTTGCACAGCGTGCAAAACGGTCACAATTTTGTCGGCTATGCGCGCTGAGTAATTTTGGGTAAATGTAGACATATTTGATCAGCTCGCAAAAAGGTCACAATTTTGCAGGTTGTGTGCGATGGGTCACTTTGTTTAAATGGTGACATGTGTACTCAGCGTGCAAAACAGTCACAATTTTGCGGGTTGTGAGCGCTGGGTAATTTTGGGAAAATGTAGACATTATTTGCGTTGCGCGCAAAATGGTTACAATTTTGCCGGCTTTGCGCGCTAGTAATTTTGGGTAAATGTAGACAGTTTTTCCCGGCGCGCAAAACGGTCACAATTTTGCCAGTAGTGTGGGCTACATTAATTTTGGGCAAATATTGACTTTTTTGCTCAGCGCCAAAACGGTCACAATTTTGCCGGTTGTGTGCGTTGAGTAATTTTGGGAAAATATTGACATATTTTGTAATTTTGGGTTATTGTAGACAGTTTTGCTCAGCACGCAAAACTGTCACTTTTTTACCGGATGTGCGCGCTGAGTAATTTTGGTTAAAATGTTCACATTTTGGCGTAGTGCGCAAAAAGGTCACAATTTTGCCGGTAGTGGGCGTTGAGTAATTTTGGGTAAATGTTGACATATTTTGTTGACTGTTTTGCTCGTCACGCAAAACGGTCATATTTTTGCCGGATGTGCGCGCTGAGTAATTTTGGTTAAATGTAGACATTTTTGCTCAGCGCGCAAAATGGTCACAATTCTGCCGATTGTGAGCGTTTAGTAATTTTGGGTAAATGTATACATTTTTGGTCCGCACGCAAAACGTTGATATTTTTGGGTAAATGTTGATGTTTTTGCGCAGCGAGCAAAACAGACACAATTTTGCGGGGTGTGTGCGCTGGTAATTTTGGGTGAAAGTAGACATTTTGGCCCAGTACGTAAAACAGCCACAATTTTTCCGGGTGTGCGCGCTTGTAATTTTGGGTAAATGTAGAAAGTTTTCCCAGCACGCAAAACGGTCACAAATTTGCGGGTTGTGATCGCAGGGTAATTTTGAGTAAATGTAGACTATTTTGCCCAGTGCGCAAAACGGTCACAATTTTGCCTGTTGTGCGGGCTGAGTCACTTTGGATAAATGTAGACATGTTTGGTCAGCACGCAAAACGGTCACAATTTAGCAGGTGGTGCGCACAAGGTCACTTTGAATAAATGTAGACATTATTTGCGTAGCGTGCAAAACTGTCACAATTTTGCGGGTTGTGCGCGCTGGGTAATTTTGAGTAAATGGAGACAATTTTTCCCAGTGCGCAAAACTGTCACATTTTTGCCCAGCGTGCAAAATTGTCACATTTTTGCCGGTTGTGCGCACTGATTTTGGGTGAATGTAGACAGTTTTGCTCAAAGCGCAAAACTGTCGCAATTTTGTCGGTTGTGCGCGCTAGGTAATTTTGGGAAAATTTAGACTGTTTTGCTCAGCGCGCAAAACAGTCACAATTTTGCCGGTGTGCGCATTGCGTAATTTTGGGTAAATGTAGACATTTTTTGCGCAGCGCGCAAAACAGTCACAATTTTGCCTGGGTAATTTTGGGTTGTTCGCCCTGGGTAATTTTTGGGTAAATGTAGTCAGTTTTGTTCAGCGCGCAAAACAGTCACAATTTTGCCGGTTCTGCGCGCTGTGTAATTTTGGGTAAATGTAGAGAGTTTTGCGCAGTGCACAAAACGGTCACAATTTTGCCAGGTTTGTGCGCTGGTAATTTTGGGTAAATGTAGACAGTTTTGCTCAGCCCGCAAAACAGTCACATTTTTGCCGGATGTGCACGGGTAATTTTGGGTAAATGTAGGCAGTTTTGCGCAGCGCGCAAAACGGTCACAATTTTACCGGGTGTGTGCGTTGGTAATTTTGGGTAAATGTAGACAGTTTTGCCCAGCACACAAACCGGTCTCGATTTTGCCGGCTGTGCACGTAATCTTAGGTAAATATTGGTAGTTATGCTAAGCTTGCAAAACAGTCCAAATTTTGCCTGTAGTGCGCGTTGAGTAATTTTGGGTAAATGTTGACATATTTTGTTGACAGTTTTGCTCAGCACGCAAAACGGTCATATTTTTGCCGGATGTGCGCGGTGAGTAATTTTGATTTAATGTAGACATTTTTGGCAGGGGGCAAAATGGTCACAATTTTGCGGATTGTGAGCGTTGAGTAATTTTGGGTAAATGTAGACATTTTTGGTCCGCACGCAAAATGTTGATATTTTTGGGTAAATGTTGATATTTTTGCACAGCGAGCCAAAACAGACACAATTTTTCTGGGTGTGTGCGCTGGTAATTTTGGGTGAAAGTAGACATTTTTGCCAAGTACGCAAAACAGCCATAATTTTTCCGGGTGTGCGCGCTGGTAATTTTGGGGTTAATGTAGAAAGTTTTACCCAGCGCGCAAAACAGTCACAATTTTGCCGGTTGTGCGCGCTGCGTCACTTTGGGTAAATGTAGACATGTTTGGTCGGCACGCAAAACGGTCACAATTTAGCAGGTTGTGCGCACTATGTCACTTTGGATAAATGTAGACATTTTTTGCGTAGCGCGCAAAACAGTCACAGTTTTGCGGGTTGTGCGCACTGGGTAATTTGGAGTGAATGGAGACAAATTTTGCCCAGTGCGCAAAACTGTCACATTTTTGCCCAGCGCGCAAAACTGTCACATTTTTGCCGGTTGTGCGCACTGGGTAATTTTGGGTGAATGTAGACAGTTTTGCTCAAAGCGCAAAACTGTCGCAATTTTGTCGGTTGTGCGCGCTAGGTAATTTTGGGAAAATTTAGACAGTTTTGCTCAGCGCGCAAAAACAGTCACAATTTTTCCGGTGTGCGCATTGCGTAATTTTGGGCAAATGTAGGCATTTTTCTCAGTGTGCAAAACGGTCTCAATTTTTGCCGACTGTGAGCGCGGCGTAATTTTGGGCATATTTATACTGTTTTGCTCAGGGCGCAAAACGGTCACAATTTTGTCGGCTGTGCGCGCGGGATAATTTTGGGCAAATGTCAACATTTTTGACCAGCACGCTTCTGAGCAAAATTGTGACCGTTTTGCGCGATGGGTAATTTTGGGTAAATGTAGACATTTTTTGGGTAGCGCGCAAAACAGTCACAATTTTGCAGATGTGTGCGGTTGTGTGCACTGGGTAATTTTGGGTAAATGTAGTCAGTTTTGCTCAGCGCGCAAAACAGTCACAATTTTGCCGGTTGTGGGCACTGGGTAATTTTGGGTAAATGTAGTCAGTTTTGCTCAGCGCGCAAAACAGTCACAATTTTGCCGGTTCTGCGCATTGGGTAATTTTGGGTAAATTTAGACAGTTTTGCGCAGCGCACAAAACGGTCACAATTTTGCCAAGTGTGTGCGCTGGTAATTTTAGGTAAATGTAGACAGTTTTGTGCAGGGCACAAAACGGTCACAATTTTGCCAGGTGTGTGCGCTGGTAATTTTGGGTAAATGTAGACAGTTTTGCGTAGCGCATAAAACGGTCACAATTTTGCCAGGTGTGTGCACTTGTAATTTTGGGTTAATGTAGACAATTTTGCTCAGCACGCAAAATGGTCACATTTTTGCCGGATGTGCGCGCTGAGTAATTTTGGGTAGCTGTAGACATTTTTGGTCAGCGTGCAAAACAGTCACAATTTTGCAGGTTGTGCGCGCTGAGGAATTTTGGGACAAATTAGACAGTTTTGCTCAGTGCGCAAAATGGTCACAATTTTGCCGGTTGTGCGGGCTGCGTAATTTTGGTAAATGATGACATTTTTCCGCAGCGCTCAAAACGGTCACAATTTGGTCGTGTGTGCGTTGGTAATTTTTGGGTAAATGTAGACAGTGTTGCCCAGCGTGCAAAACGGTCACAATTTTGTCGGCTATGCGCGCTGAGTAATTTTGGGTAATTGTAGACATATTTGATCAGCACGCAAAAAGGTCACAATTTTGCCGGCTGTGCACGCTGCGTAATTTGATGGTTGTCCGCGTTGAGTAATTTTGGGTAAATGTTGACATATTTTGTAGACAGTTTTGCTCATCACGCAAAACTGTCACATTTTTGCCGAATGTCCACGCTGAGTAATTTTGGTTAAATGTAGGCATTTTTGCTCAGCGAGCAAAACGGTCACAATTTGCCGATTGTGCGCGCTGAGTCACTTTGGGTAAATGTAGACATGTTTGTTACGATCACAATTTAGCAGGTTGTGCGCGCTGGGTCACTTTGGATAAATGTAGACATTTTTTGCGTAGCGCGCAAAACAGTCACAGTTTTGCGGGTTGTGCGCACTGGGTAATTTTGAGTAAAAGGAGACAAATTTTGCCCAGCGCGCAAAACTGTCACATTTTTGCCCGGCGCGCAAAACTATCACATTTTTGTCGGTTGTGCGCGCTGGGTAATTTTGGATGAATGTAGACTGTTTTGCTCAAAGCGCAAAACAGTCGCAATTTTGTCGGTTGTGCGTGCTATGTAATTTTGGGAAAATTTTGACAGTTTTGCTCAGCGCGCACAGCAGTCACAATTTTGCCGGTGTGCGCATTGCTTAATTTTGGGCAAATGTAGGCATTTTTCTCAGTGTGCAAAACGGTCTCAATTTTTGCCGACTGTGCACGCTGCGTAATTTTGGGCATATTTATACTGTTTTGCTCAGGGCGCAAAACGGTCACAATTTTGTCGGCTGTGCGCGCTGGATAATTTTGGGCAAATGTCAACATTTTTGACCAGCACGCTTCTGAGCAAAATTGTGACCGTTTTGCACGCTGGGTAATTTTGGGTAAATGAAGACATTTTTTGCGCAGCGCGCAAAACATTCACAATTTGGCCGTTTGTGCGCACTGGGTAATTTTGGGTAAATGTTGTCGGTTTTACGCAGCGTGCAAAACGGTCACAATTTTGCCGGTTATGCGCGCTGGGTAATTTTGGGTAAAATGTAGATAGACAGTCACAATTTTTTTGCGCAGCACACAAAACGGTCACAATTTTGCCAGATGTGTGCGCTGGTAATTTTGGGTAATGTATCCAGTTTTGCCCAGCACGCAAAACGTTCACAATTTTGCCTGCTGTGCACGCTGCGTAATTTTATGTAAATGTAGGCAGTTTTGCTAAGCACGCAAAACGGTCACAATTTTGCTGGTTGTGTGCGTGGAGTAATTTTGGGTAAATGTTGACATATTTTGTAATTTTGGGTAAATGTAGAGAGTTTTGCTCGGCACGCAAAATGGTCACATTTTTGCCGGAAGTGCGCGCTGAGTAATTTTGGTTAAATGTTGACATTTTGGCTCCGCGCGTAAAACGGTCACAATTTTGCTGGTAGTGAGAGTTGAGTAATTTTGTGTAGCTGTAGACATTTTTGGTCAGCGTGCAAAACGGTCACAATTTTGCAGGTTGTACGCGATGATGAATTTTGGGGCAATTTATACAGTTTTGCTCAGCGCGCAAAATGGTCACAATTTTGCCGGTTGTGCATGCTGAGAAATTTTGGTAAATGTTGACATTTTTGCGCAGCGCGCAAAACGATCACAATTTTGTCGGGTGTGCGTTGGTAATTTTTGGGTAAATGCGGACAGTTTTGCACAGCGTGCAAAACGGTCACAATTTTGTCGGCTATGCGCGCTGAGTAATTTTGGGTAAATGTAGACATATTTGATCAGCTCGCAAAAAGGTCACAATTTTGCAGGTTGTGTGCGATGGGTCACTTTGTTTAAATGGTGACATGTGTACTCAGCGTGCAAAACAGTCACAATTTTGCGGGTTGTGAGCGCTGGGTAATTTTGGGAAAATGTAGACATTATTTGCGTTGCGCGCAAAATGGTTACAATTTTGCCGGCTTTGCGCGCTAGTAATTTTGGGTAAATGTAGACAGTTTTTGCCCAGCGCGAAAAACGGTCACAATTTTGCCGGTAGTGTGGGCTACATTAATTTTGGGCAAATATTGACTTTTTTGCTCAGCGCCAAAACGGTCACAATTTTGCCGGGTGTGTGCGCTAGTAATTTTGGGTAAAAGAAGACATTCTTGCGCAGTACGTAAAACGGTCACAATTTTGCCGGGTCTACGCGCTGGTAATTTTGGGTAAATGTAGAAAGTTTTTCCCGGCGCGCAAAACGGTCACAATTTTGCCGGTTTTGTGCGTTGAGTAATTTTGGGAAAATGTTGACATATTTTGTAATTTTGGGTTATTGTAGACAGTTTTGCTCAGCACGCAAAACTGTCACATTTTTACCGGATGTGCGCGCTGAGTAATTTTGGTTAAAATATTCACATTTTGGCTCCAGCGCGCAAAAAGGTCACAATTTTGCCGGTAGTGGGCGTTGAGTAATTTTGGGTAAATGTTGACATATTTTGTTGACAGTTTTGCTCGTCACGCAAAACGGTAATATTTTTGCCGGATGTGCGCGCTGAGTAATTTTGGTTAAATGTAGACATTTTTGCTCAGCTCGCAAAATGGTCACAATTCTGCCGATTGTGAGCGTTTAGTAATTTTGGGTAAATGTTTACATTTTTGGTCCGCACGCAAAACG